>KZ308126.1:2402680-2516577 GCA_000376725.2 Ladona fulva
ATTCAAAGCGAGCTAAGCGTATTTTAAAGGAACTAAACGTATTCTAAGCGAACTAAGCGTATTATAAGCAAACTAAACGTATTCTAAGCGAACAAAGCGTTTTCTAAGCAAACTAAGCGCATTCAAAGAGAGCTAAGCGTATTATAAGCAAACTAAGCGTATTCTAAGCAAACTAAGCGCATTCAAAGCGAGCTAAGCGTATTATAAGCAAACTAAGCGTATTCTAAGCGAATTAAGCGTATTCTAAAGGAACTAAACGTATGCTAAGCGAACTAAGCGTATTCTAAGCGAACTAAGCGTATTCTAAGCGATTTTATGCCTGAATATATAATTATACCATAACTACCTTTGTGAACACTAATCGTGATTTATTTTTAAAATAATAGCGGAATTTTTTAATGTTAAACACTCGATTTCCTTATAAATCTCGAAATTGAAGTATTCTTTCTTTTGTTAATGCCCTTTTTACGTTGAAATTTCGTTAGTTTCTCATAATTACTCTTTTTTTGACGTAAGTGTAATTTCTTCTTCATTTTAATTCGTAAAGAACCATAATGTAAATCTTCTTTCGTGAATTGATTAATAAACACTCTTAAAATGGCCACGTTTTTGTCTATTTGTTATTAGGATATTCTGGAATCTATAGACGATCGCGTACTGTTCTTTAAATATGTTGTTAATTAAATCTATACCGACTTAGGATATATTTCTAATTGGCTTAGGTGGAATTCTTCAATCCCATTGGTCGTCAAGGGGATGGGTTGTTTACATCAGCTAAATTACATGCATTTTCCGTATATTTTGTCAAAATTCTTACAATTCCGAATCTAAAGCGATATTCAACGACCAGAATAAGAATCTTTATTCATTTTCCTTTCTTTTGACACTCGTCTAGACTTTCTAGGACAACTATTTCTCATGTAAACCAATAAAAGAAACAAAGCCTGCACTTGACAAAAGTGAACTCTACGTGTATTTATAATTTTGTTATTTTGTATTTGTAATTTTTTATTTGTATACCTATTATAGATTATTGTCTTATTAGATGGCTTTGTTAATGATGAGATCGCTTAGTTTTCGATGATTTCGCTTAGTTTATGATGAGTTCGCTTTGTTTTACGATGAATTAGTTTAGTAGGAGTTCTCTTATTCTATGAAGATTAAAAGAAGCGCATTGTAAGCGAAGTAAGAGCATTCTAAGCGAACAAAGCGCATTCTAAGCTAAGTAAGCGCATTCTAAGCGAACAAAGCGCATTCTAAGCAAAAAAAGCGCATTCTAAGCGGACAAAGCGCATTCTAATGTAAGTAAGCGCATTCTAAGCGAAAAAATCGCATTCTAAGCTAAGTAAGCGCATTTCTAAGAGGTCAAAGCGCATTCTAAGCGAAAAAAGCTCATTCTAAGCGGACAAAGCACATTCTAAGCCAAGTAAGCGCATTCTAAGCGGACAAAGCACATTTCAAGCGGAATAAACACATTCTAAACTGACGTCCCGCAATTTATACATCTTCAATATATATCGTCACCTGCTTTCGCATACGAAATTTCTCGCCGACAATTTCGCTTCGAAAAATGTTCGCCAACGTTTATTTCCGTCCGTTATGAATTAATCGGAGCGGAAACTTCCGAATTAATCGAAATCAACGCCATAACGATCGCGAAAATTCAACAATCCTTTCCGTCGGATTAAAACAAAGAAAACCGTAAAGAAATACGACGAAATCCACAAAGGCGACCGCAGCGCCGCCGCGAGCGGTCTGCGGCGGGCATCGGTACCGCGGGGGGAAACAATTGAACGACGAAAATGGCGATTTTTTCATTTTCTTCATTTCCCGATTATTTTCCGCTCGGGCGAACCTGTTGTCGAATTTTCGCGATCTTTTTAATCGAATTACGCGAAGGGGAGAATGTTTGCCAAACACTCATTTATTTCGGAGAGTGTTGGGGTGGTTTTAACCCCATTATCTCTGCTTTTTTGTTTTCTCGGAGGGAATAAACTCAGCGATGCGGAAGCTGAGGTTCTTTTGTTTCTCGCTCGGTGTCCATGGCCGCGGGGGGGACAGGGGTGTGGCCAAGGGTCTATTGTTAAGGGTACGCATCTTTCCGAGGGGTTCAAAGGGTTGTTTAGGGTAAGGGGAAGAATTCTTTCAGGTACTAACGTAAGGAGGTTTCGCAAGTTCCGACTATCGGTGCCTTTAAACGCGTCTAGGGATCGAACCAATGGACGCCTAGAGAAAAAGAAAATTGTCTAGCATAGAAGAGTGCTTCCTCTATCGATGCACTAAATTTAAAGCAATTATCTCCACCGGAAGTTGTTCAAATTGACGGTTAAATAAAACGATATAAACAGTTCTTTTATGTTTAAAAAGTTACAAAATAAGTAAAACGGACAAGAGAGAGAGAGTGAAAGAATGAATGGTATCATATAGAAGAAAGGAAAGGGATAGAGATATCGATGGAATACACAATTGCAGATTAGTAGAGCTGTAGAAACGACAAGCTAAATTGAAGGAGAAAAGTAGGGATACCGAGAAAAAGGTTTTCATAATAATAATAATAATACTTTATTAGGGTGAGATTGAGACAACCAAGTCTCTTCTGACATCTTACCCTTCGTCACATGAAATTTACTAGAGATAGTTGGAAGAAAGTGCGCAGAAAAGCCACCAAAAAGATGGTAAGATAAATTTTTGCATCACTTTCATTCTGCTTCCACTTTCTCTCATACTAATTGCATCCGTCTCTATCCACATTTTAACATTCCCAGCGCACCTCTCCTGTAACTTCCTTCCGTTTCCTTAACCCCGCCCACTATTTCCTACCCACAATTCCCCACCCGCTTTTCATTCCGTTTCCTTATCTTTCGCTCCCCTTCGCCCACACTCTGTAGCAATTTAATCTCCTAATACCCACCTTCCGCACCCTCTCTTGCGACACTGCATCTCCTCTCCCCTTTATTTTTCCCTCCCTGGTGTTTCCTCTCCTCTTTATTCACCCCTCTTCGCTCATCGTCTAAATATTTAACGAATTCTCTTTGAAATGTGCGCCGTATGCTTTTTTTACGTGCAAATTTGTTCGGAATACAAGGAAGAGGTGAATTTTAGAATTTTTTACTCAGTTTAGCTTTTTAGTATTGCTACTTCATTGTTTTTTTATGTAAATACAATAAGAGCTTCTGTGGGTTATCTGTAAATATTCTAATTCTCATTATCTATCTCAGTAGTTATTAAAATAAATATACCAGGTCGCCTTTATAATATTATTACAGGTAATGATAGGTGGGAAGGTTTTAAAAATTCAGTTCAGAAACTGGAATTCCTTGGGAAAAAAGTCACGGGCTTAAAATAAAAACCTAGTCGGACATTGCAAAGTATTCTGTTCTTCATGGAGGTATTTCTAAATGGAACAAGTTACCTGGGTACCACTCTTAAAGCCCTTGCTTGGAAACACTAAATCTTTTAAAAAGGAAATGTTACTCTTCATTGTAGAATGTAGAAATTGGGGATTTTCTGCTGTAGCGACATTTCTGGAGAAAGTAAGGAAGCACTTGACAGTGTGATGTACGGTGATCACAACAGTAGACGAGGAGGCCTGTAATGAACTCTGAAAAATCCTGAAGAAGCAGAGTACTTGTCATATATTATTATTTTTGAGTTACTTATGTGTAATATATCTAATATTTATGTATATGTATACGATCAGCACGTAGATAGTATATGTTAGGTTTTATCATGTATTTTTAATGTAAATATCACGTGATTATGTAGGCACAAGACTACCACTAGGCATACGGCCTAACCATTAGTTATAATGAATATAATATTTGATGAAAAATATTTTACTGTAACTGATATCGTCTTGCATTACTCAACAGTTTGCTATTAATAATAATAATAACTCGACTTTAGGCGGTACGGAGACCTGAACCGTTCCCGTTAATGTACTTTCTCTTTCAGTTATTGCAATCTGTTATATACGAAAACGCACGGATGTCTTGGTTAAAATGTAACTCCGGCGACGATTTTTCGTCTAATTAAGCGTTTTTTTACTGTTTCTCGGATTCGGCGGATGAATGGCTCAAATGCGTGCGAAAGAATTTTTGCAAAAAAATCACAAATGATCAACGTGTATGTCGTAGATTCTGCCCTTGCTTTCTCATTCGTGAAAGAGTTTTGCAGTTTCTTGACCATGCTTATGCATGTTGTACTATTTTAAGCATTGTAGGAAGTAAGCATGTTGACTAAAGCGATTCGAAAATGATTTAAATTCACTACCTCAGGTTTGGCAGTATTATGTCTAGAGTGAGGTAGGTGAAGCTTGGCGAAGTTAGTTATCCTCGAAACCAGATCTGAACGATGCGAATTGACGTCTTGAATTGCTGAGTCCTCGGAATCAATCATTTGAGCGTTATTCCATTGATTTATTTCACTTAGTAGTTCAATAATGTTGCCGGTTTCATAGGCAGGTGATTTATTTATATCACTCGTGTATTACTGAGTATTACAAAAAGTCGTGTTTTGTGTAATATATAAATCTAAATTCTAGATCATTAGGTAGTGCTTTTGTTTCGTCTTTCACTCGACAATGAGGGACCGGAGGGACTTTATAATGAAAAGTATTTCTTAAAGTTAATCTTTCAAATTCAAATTGCTGCCGAATATGATTCTAAGCAGCCGTATTTTCCCCCTCATCTCCGAGTACCTGATGGCTTCTGAGAAGTCTCTTTTTGTGCCACGCATTCGTAACTTTGCAAGAAGCATTTGTCGGTTCTCTGGGCTTCTGAGAAATGGACCCTGCTTTCTCATCAGTCGTGATTAACTTGTATCAAAGTTTATTCCCAGAATTTCGGTGCTTTTCATCGCAAGATCTCCCCCGAGATTCATTCGCAGCACAGAGCGAACTTTGTCGTCCAGTTTCTCAGTCCATTCCTGGGATTGCGTAATTCGATATATATTTTGTATTCCTCGTCCGTGGAACTTGGGAATTTTATCGCAGGATGTCTCTGGTAATCCATTCTCCGCAACCTTGGAGATGGCGTCAGTTTAGCGAATCTCGCAAGGAACAAAACATTTTGAAAGAAGAGCCAGCGGGTGGAGAATTGACCTCTACCCAGATACCCTCGGCGAGGTCGTTTCTTTCATCTTGGTCCCTTTTACTCAATGGAAGCGCTGTGGGGAAACCTAGCACTGAGTGAAAATGCATGTATTGAGAGATTCTTCGCCAGCTGCAAGGTTTGCGTTCGTTGATCCAAAAACACCGTTAACATATTCTTTTAGATCGACAGTTTCAGGTGAGTTCTACGATGATCAATTCGTAGAATAACAAATTTTTCGATCAATATATGGCTTAGCGAAACCTTTTTTATAGGATTGGCAGTCCAAATTCACCCTTTTCAAATTCATCCTGTTACAAATCAAAATGTATCATTTTGGAAATCGATTTCACCTATCAAGAAATCAAGTTTCTCAACTGTGATAACTTCAGCGTTATGTTTGTCAAATAAATAAAATCCCAGCATAGTTGTCCGAATTGGTCATTTTATTACATTTAGTATAAATTTAATGTAACGTTTATGTATTTCTGTTTGTGAATTCGTTTAAAATTGCTCTCTTGCTGGTGGTGGTGGCAATTTCATGTTTTTTGACATTTAATATTCAGACAATATCTGTGAGTTACATTTGCAACAGAATAAATTATAACATCCACATCATTTTTATTTAATTCTTAAATACATTAAAGTGTGACACTTCTTGTATGTACGTGAAATTGCCACGAGCAAGGGAGTCATTGAAAATAAATTAGGTAAGTGAATACACTAATGTTGCATACAGTTTTATGACGTATAAAATCGCAATTAAATGTCCAATTTTGTTAACTTAGATAACTTTTTATTTATGTAACAGCAAAACGGTGAAAATGTTGGGAAACCTGTTTTCTTAATGGGTGAAATTAATTTTCAAAAGAGTGAATTTGAATTGAAAAAGATTGCATTTTCATTTGTGAAAGGAAGAATTGGTATTGCAAAAGGATACATTTGATTAGTAAAAGGATGACTTTGGTTTTCAATAGGGTGAATATGGTCTACGAAACCTGTCATAACGATCCCACTTCATTATGGCAAGATCGAAATCAACAAGTCCCTTCTTACGTATAACCCTTCGCCATTTGAAATCTCTGAGATTGTGAGTTTTGGTATTGATTACTCTGTTTTTTTAATCAATTTGAAACTATGCAAATATTCGTGTAAACGTTAAAAAAATATAAACCGTGTCTGTAAAGTTTTTGCAACCAATGAAAAGAAACCAAGTTGACAACAGTTAACACGCAGCAGTGGCTGTTTCTTTTAACACTATCACAACAGGGTTTTTTTATATCCAGATTTTCTTTTTTTTTCAATATTTTCAAAATTAATGACTGTGTGGAATATGACGATGGGTTCGATGGAAGACAAGACTTTAAGTCAGAATCTCTCCCAAATAAATACTATTTATCATTATTATTACCGTATTTTCTGGTAAATAACACGCACCTACTAGATAACACGCATTTCAAAAATTTCTTCTGTGATAAATGCATTGATAACGCGCATTTCAAAATCGCTATTATGTTGACAAGAATGTTTCTCCACTACAGTAATATTTATGATAATTACTCTTGTATTTTTAATGGAATTATTTGATTACGTTAACATTTACAATATGTTAGTTGAAATAAAACTGCCCTAGTACGTGAGTATATACTCCGTGACTTCCGCGATATATGACGTGTGTTGTTTAGTCATTTGTTTCCGAGTTCAATATTCAAGATATTCAATGAAACGAAATTTTCCGTTGTATATCACGCTCTATTATTTTTACCATTTTTCTATATTTTTTGTGTAGATAACACTCAGGTTATCTACCAGAAAATGCTGTATTATAAATAGCGCCATATTTCTCCGTTGTCTATGTCTGAAAGGTAAAAGTGTAAACTGAAGTATATGAAAAGATATCTCTATTACACTTATCGGTATGGCATGGCTGTGTATGTATTTAATTTACGTACCACTTTAATTAAAAAATCGCAGGTTTGGACTTAAAATCTGAAAACTTTTTTAAATCCCCGGGTTTTGGTCAAAAATATCCGGGTCAGAACTCAGCGCCAGGTGTTAATTCTAGACGAGAGCCACGGCTTCATTCCATTTATGAAGTTAATAAAATAAATCTTTCTTTCAATCAATTATCTAAGAGTCTCCCGTGGTTCTGAGCGTGAAAGAACTGGCCTATTCTGTCTATTAGATGATCTGACGTTGCAGTTTATTTCAATCCTATTCGCGCAATGGCGGGGATTTCCTCTATTTCTCAAAAGCTTCCGTTCCGATGCGCGCCGATTTGAGTGCTATACATTTCCGCTCCAAATTTCATCCACGGATTGACGTAAATCACGCTTATCCAAGCATACTTTTTTCCGCCTCAATAAAATTCGCGTTAACCGCGCACTAATCGTCCTTTTACCCGTCGACCGAGGTTTATGTTGAAACAAAGCTCCATAAAATTGATATGAATCGTGCGAATCGCTCTTTCCGCGCGTATACTTGTTGGCTTGAATCTTTTTAAAGATCTGTAGCTTTTAAACTAATTCACTCGTATCAGTGATGGGGAGGGAAAAGTTCAATATATTGAAATAACGAATGCTTTTTATGTAACATTATTTTATGGTTAAAATGACTATGCTAAAGTTTCACAGAAATAGTTCATTGAAGACTGGTTTCAGCAAATAATAGCTATCATCTATATAACTATAACTACGACATAGTTGTGATCTGACGATATCTATTATTGGCTGAAACCGATCTCCAAAAAACAATTTCTGTTGAATTTAACATAGTTATTTTAACCATTAATGTTATGGAGTTTTAAAATCGATTGTGGCAGGCTTGATCTTGTGGAAATCCATATGAAAAGGATGGAATAAATTACGGCTGACTACATCGATTTTAACATTATTTTAATTTTAAATATGCGAAATGACATGATTCGTTTAAGAATTTGAATGATCAGGGATTTTGAGTTTAGTTGTAACTTTAATCAAAGAAAAACAAGGAATATTTTTAATATTTCAGAAATCGTTCCAAGCAAATTTCTTCATTTTCTTAATTTTTGTAACTATGAGATTATTTTTTATATATTTTCCCGATGCCTTCAAAAACATCCATTTATTAGACAGTTACAGGAGAGGATTAACTATAGACGTATACGCACAACCATCCCGTAACTAGAAAATCCGATTATCAAGGACTCGAACCCGGGACCTTAGGTTTGCAGCACCATCATGCTACTAGTATTTACGTTTTGGTTGGTTTACGGCATTTCTTCGGCAATGAAAATCTATTTTTATGGGAGTATTTTTTTGTGCGGTCGGCAATATAATTCCAATATTCAAATATTTGAATCAAAGAGTATGTATCCTTTGGAGATACAGTAAAACTCTGCTTCCGGTAAGTTCGAGCGCTAAACGAAACAGCGTTAAACGAGTTCATCTTAGTACGTACAGTACAAATAATGGGGAAACGTGAAACAGAACAGAGAATACGAAAATTTATCAGTTTTTTGTTATATTTTGTGACATTTATTGTTCAATAAATCTTTATTACATTAATTATATATTTATTTATTTCTGATATCGATTTGTGGAAGGAAGGCTCTTCCTCATTTGACATCTTTTTTTTGTAAATAACTCATCTAACTTCGTTTGCATTTTACTGTTTCGTTCAGCAAGCAGCTGTTTATAGCAAGACATCGCATCAATTACGTATCGTCTTGCCTTTGAACTTCCATCAAAATTTAAATCCTTTTTATAAACATCCATAATTTCTGTTAAAGTGGCCAACCTTTTTTGTAGAAAATCCGTTGAAAGTTCCTTTTCTTCCTTATCTTCTGAAGTACTAATTAATTTGTATTAACAAAATCTTGCTCAATTTCTGGGAATCTAACACCGCGTTTGATTTCGGAGAATCCCAAAAAAACCGCGCAATACTTAAACAGGGTTAAGCGGGGTCTTACTGTACTTACATGGTAAGAAATGAAGAATGTACTTAGTGCCATGTATCTCTCATTTTAGGAATCGGGTGTACCTACTGCTGCTGATACTCCCATACTGTCGTAGACGGTAGATGGACTTGATTCAATTCTCCCTGCATCCTTTCGAACTTTCTCTCTACTCGTCATCATCACGCACTCATGTATCGCGTTTCACTTGTTTGAGATGGCTCACCTTTCTCTCCTCTGCCTTTCAAAAATTTTCCCTTCATTCTGATGTCGTTCACTCGCCGTGGCCTTTCAAACAGCGACAGTAAATGAGCGGTCGTGTTTTGAATTTCGTTTATTGACGAGTTCCGATTCTTCGCTCCTAACCTCGGTCTCTTTCGCCAAGGATTCGTTAGAGAAAGTACCGTGGGATTTTCGCGATTTACGGAATAGTTTGTAAAAAAAATGTTATGTGGGTGCACAGCCTGAATTTCCAGCCATTTTTTATGACAATTTATTTACAGCTATTATGTCTATGAAATATTGCATCTGTACCATTTGGTTTGCTTTTCAGATGTGATTTAACCTGCCTCATCCTTAAAACTTTGTTAACTATCAGTAAAATTAAAAGTACTAAGTGAAATCTGGTGGAATTTCATTTTTTAAAACGAAGAAAAAATCAAAGATTAACTTTCCACAGAATTTATTACTGTAACCATGGTTTCGGTGCAAATTTACACCATCAGGTTCTTCGCAACCCCCTTCTTGTGGGCGTTTTCCTGCTGTGGTGTATTTTTTCCTAAGTTCTAACTTAGGTGTTTAAACACGAATTATTTTTCTTCTTAGAATTTTATTCAAGCTAACTTCATATGACGGAGGGTTAGTTGTAAGAAGAGACATGATAGTCTTAGTCCCGCCCGAATAAAGACGCATTATTATTATTGTTATTATTATTAATTTCGGTCTAATTATTGTAATTCGTCATCGGGCGAGTGCAAGCCACGTTAACAGCGTTGTATGAGTCAGATTTATTTATTAGTATCTGTCATAGCTTTTTATATCAATTGATAATTATACACGTAGTGAAGAAAGTACCCCTGTATTAAAGCGGATAGATAAAGAGGATGGTAGATACGAAAGCTGAAATCTTTTAATGAATCTTCTACCTTCTTAGAATACGAAGCTGATATTATGCGTCCTTCGTACTGAAAGAAAGAATACTCAGTTATTTCCACAGAGGGAATTTCCTGAGGATGTCAAATCGTTGACGAAATTAGTCGAAAAAACTGCTGTGGAAATTCCTAAGTATTCTTTCTTTCAATAAGTGTGTTAAGTTCCACGAAGTCACCCTTAGACATATTAATTTTATTATGCGTTTTCCTTATTATATACGCCGTTCTGGTACCTAGAAATAAATCAGAGTAATAGAAGCTAGAAAAGTTGTTTCAAAAATTAATTTTCTTTCCGCGAAGGACGCGCGAAAGTAATCGATTAGGGAATTAGAGTCATGGTGCATGCACTCCCTGCTCCAGGCGGAATGGAGGCTTGAACGCAGAGTACATACATAGATGTACTGCTAACTTTTAACTGTATTCTATGACTCTTTCTCTTTCATTTTACTGGAATATTAATTTCGAATTTCTCTAATTTTTACAATTTTATCTCGGATATCTTTTTAATTAAATGAATCTCGGAATGTTATGAAATGGTGATAATGAACAATGAAATGCGCCTTTTTGCTCCTACAAGATAGAAATAAAGACGTCCTTAATTCTTAATCTCTATTTCCCTTTGTTTTTTTTGCCTCTTATAACCGCAAACGTAGATGTTTCATTATAGCTGTGTTGCTTAGTGATGTTAGAATGCAGATTACCTTGGCAACAAGAGTAAGGCGTTTCTGTGCGATAATATTCTTCGTATCAACTTACCTATTCAAGACATCTCCGTTCAGACGTTTGATATACTGTGATACGGCGTGTTACTCATACACAGAGGCATGTTGATCTGATTCGGATCTAATTACCGTGCGAAATTAATCGGAAACTTCAGTCACATTCGTTCTTCCGTGTTTTCATTAAGTTTAGAAAGCGGAGCTACAATTCTCTTTACTCGAATCAGTGAGCACAATGGCTCGCTTCCCACGATAAATATCGAGCCTTCGGATTAGAAATACTTCAGGTGGCTTTCCAAGCGAGGAATATCCCGGAATGTCTCTTCCATTTTCCTTCCTTTCATCGTCCCAGTCTTTCTTTTTCCTCTTTCGCTCCATTAAATCGAATCTTTCGCCTCTTTTATTCCTCTCCCCTATCTCTTTCCCTCTTAAAGTTTCCTTTCTCTTCCTCTGCTACTTTCCCCACTCCGTCAAAATTTCCCTTTGTTCGCATCTCGCTTGTTTCAGCCATGCTCTTTGTCCTCTCATCCCAGCATACCACCTTTGTGAATGGAGGGTGCATTCTTGTTGGTGATAAAACATCTGTCTGGCGGAAGATTCGGGTTCGATTCCCGGGAGAATATTTTTCCCATAGACGTGAGGAAGAATGTCATACTGCGTGATTGTTCTTTTTTGTATCCGAGGTCAGGTTTAGAAATCAACGAACTCAAATTTGATTCGCAATTGTAAGGCTTTTTGCGTACCTTCTATGCCTTTCTGTTTACTTCGTAACCATGGCAATTTCATTCTGCTCCAAACGAGGATAGTTTTTTTGTGATATTTTATTTATGGTTGTTGAATTAACTGAAAGAAAGAATTGTATAACTTTAAATTCAGCTCATTATGATTAGTCTTTCTGATAAAATTGTTTTAAGGTTTGTCGTTACGTAATAAGATTTGGAGAAGCTTCTCTGTTATGAACCACCCTTTCAGAGCTTGCTGAATATCAGAGGTGGTCAGGTTCTTATTTCCTTATTGTAGAATAACATTCATACATATTTCAATACTTATACAATGTAAATTTACGGTACGTTTGAATTCTATAACGATTAGAAATGGCACATTGAAGGATAACTTCTTAATAATTGAATATTTTATTTAATTATAATATTATTTTTTAAAGTTTTTAGTAATCTCCTTGGTATTTGTCCCCTGTATTCATGCGAAGATATCAGTTTCTATTTGATTTATTGCTGCGATAAAGTGCACTTTTTCTGCGTTAAATTTTATCTCACGAAAATTTTTCTCTTGTTATACTAACGTTCGGTTTTCATTAAATTATATTTTTTGCTGGGTTTATAACATTGATTGCGTATGTTTCCTTTGACATGCTGTTCTTAAATCATTGAATTTTAGATTATTAGTCTTAGGGGACGGAATCCGTAGAAAATAAAGGATTTTTCATGTTATTACTTCGAGATTGGCATCCCTTCTTTTGATTTCGTAGATTACTTCTACAATCTTTCATCCCTAGGCTTTCTTTCCAATCCATTCTCTTTCCTTTGTCCTTCAATCATCGATTTCATCCTTGGCTGAATGCTCCATAATCTGGAAGTTCTATAGCTCCTTTTTATTTTTTACACGCTGCTTTTTTATTGTAGACAAATCAATTCTCTATCCCTTTGCTATTCATCCAATTCGGTACCGGCAAGCATTTGTTTGACCTTTGCTAATCTTGAGTCCCAGTTATGGATTGATAAAGTTCTAGTATTAGTGTATTAAAATCCAATTTGAATCGAGTAATAGTGTATTAGAATCCTTTTGTAGTATAGCATACAAGTGTTTTTCTATTTATCTTCATATTAGTGTATTATAAATTACATTTTTTCAAATGGTTTATTAGTAATATTTTCTGTTAAATTCTTTTGTTTGTTCTATCATCATTTTTAAGGTTTTTTCACGTAGTTTAAATAATTTTTAAATGCTTCTGCTGTATAAATCTGATGCTTCTGAGCTGTTCGTCAAGAGCGGGAAGGCTGTGAAAAATTGGCATTATATAGTTCGGGAAATTTACTAGCTCGATTCATGTGAGAAGAAATATTTCAGGTTTAATTGATCAGAGGAAAATAAAGATTCAATACCGCTTTGTAAATGGATTTTATTCATCAGATGTGGCCTTCCGATAGCCATGTGGGTAACGGGTTCGACTGCTGTGAAAGCGGTACCGGGTTCGATTCCCCGTGAGGGCTCACGCGCGGAACGACCTTAGCTGACGAAGCCTTTTAAAGTTACTATTTCTTATTTCATAAGTAGTCGTGTATGTGACGTCAATTTATTTTTAGGCGTTTTGGGTTTAATGTCACTTTATTTCTCGACTTTCAAATTTATAATTCTGTATTATTGAGAAAAATGTGTATTAATTGAACTATAATGCATAATTTATATCTAAGACATTTTTGAGGTGAACGATCAATAGGATGGTAATATATGTAGGAAGGATTTCTATTAAAATATCGTCTTCCAATATTCATCGATTCCAAATTTAAATTGTATAAGTAATGTTTTTTTAGTAAGCTAGCTTGAATATTTTTATAATTCTATGATGTGATTTCTATTCTATTTTTATGGTACGATTTTACGAATATTATGACTAAATTTTCATTTAAATCACTGCATTTCCCAGGGAAAACGTGATTAAATGAGGAAGCTTGGCCTTCACTGATGATCCCTAAATAGAAGGCGAATGAATTACTAGTTGGCTAGTTTTCATACAAGTCTACTCTTAAACTAGGAATTTAAGCTTTCTTTATAAATGGTATGCAAGGGTTAAGGAATAAATCGGGGTAGGTTACTAGCTAAAAATATCTTCTATTCAATTCGAATGTTGCGAAAGGAAGCGATGTCTTTGATCTATGGCTAATTCGGTAACTTTATTATTTGTGAATATAAGTTTCATTTCTGTTCGCCACTTCTCTTTTCTCTACACACCGCTTCACTCGTCTTGATTCAGACCTCTTTTCACCCACCTTATCATCGTTTTCCCCATCTCAGATTCTTCACGCAACTTTCCTTTCCATAACTTCATCCCTCCCTCCTCCAACTACAATAACTCTTCACCTTCCGGCAGAGACGAAGATATGCACTCACTTTTCTCATTCTCTTCATCGCTTTCCCCGCCATCTAGCTTTTGGAATCTGAACTGAACACATGGATGAGAATTTTCGCTTTTCGTTATTTATTCATTTTTTCGAAATGATACTTCACGGCCCTGTTCACTCGAGTGCTTAAAATCTCGTTCCCTTAATTTATTAAAATGTCCCAGTCGCATTCAGAGTTGAAACTTTTATTTTTTTAATCTGTGACGAAAAGCTTTTTTCGGAAAGATCCGAAAGCATTATCGTTTTTCCGCTCGGCGAAGCTGATGAGCAGATTTGAGTTAGGGATTTGTTCATTTGCTGTCGGTGATTCGCGAGGTTATCTTTGCCTTAATCTAGCGCGAAGTTTGCCGCCTCTTAATTTCGCGAGTTGTGAATTCAGGTGTTTTACGCGCGTGTTTGATGAAACTGGAAGAGATAACGAATCAGCAAATCCTTTGATTCGTATGATTCCGCTTTGAACTCTGAAGTTACTCGTTACAGTTGTTGCGAATCAATGGAATACTTTCACTGAAAAGGAAATTCTTTGTCAAATATTGTCCTTTCACAGGTATCAGAGTGAATATTTCTTGGTGAAATTCCGTACTTTATTAACAACGTCATTGACAACAACTTTAGTTTGTTTATGAGCCCTACGATCTAGATTTTGCATTCTTTGAAATCTTTCCCAAAATGGTAGAAAATTGTAATTTACGTATTTATCGAATATTCAGTGACATCAGATTCGCTATGCAGAGTGAAATTGTAACCATTAAAAGAATTATTGATTATTGTTTAAAAAACCAAAGTTTCTTACCTCTGCCAGGCTTCCAATATAAATATCTTCTCTTTCCTCGGAATTTCCCTGTTGATAGAACAAAACATGACTTATCTTTCTTATATTCACTGCTAAATTCCCATTTCTGACTCCTTTCTTAACTTCTCTCCTAAATTATTATTATTCCTAATAGATCTTCCCGTTTGACCTATCTACTACACTATCTACCACACCTTGACTCTCTCATCAAGCGTTCCTTTTTCTTTCGCTTTCCTTCTTTGCTGAATTCTTTTCCTCCTTCCGTTGATCCCTTTTCCTTATCTAAAGGGAGCTTTATAAAATTAGATTTAACTCACGCCAGATCGTTGTATACTTTCTTTTATTTTTCTCTTTATAATTATTTTCATTATTCTATATTTTGTTGTAATAAGCGTTAAAAGTTGTCACTTTAAATTGGCATTTCGATGTTGTATAAGATAAATAAAAGAAAATTATAGAGGAGGAGCAATAATTATTTGTTACGGTTTTGTTCGACTTAGTGGAATATTGCCACCAAATTAAAGAGGTGACAATGCCTTAGCATTTTTATAGAAATGTTCAGATTATTTTCTTTACAAGAAGTCATCTTGTGGACAAAATTAATCATCAGTGAAAATAAAAATATTCGGAAATACTAAGATAAATGGAACCCAGTAGAGATAAAGTAAATAGAACCTGAAAGACATGCTGAGATCAACACTAAGGTTGTTTCACTTGTCAGATAAGCAGCAAGGTTTTTACCTTATAGCTTGCGTAAATTTTTACCTACTTTGAGATAATCCTCTACGAATAAATGTCTTTTTTTAGACTACAATGGTGTATTTGGAAGTTTAAACGAGTGAATCCATAATGAATTATTAATTGCTTCTTGAAATTTATTTCTGAAGAAGTTAACGGTTAAATGAATTAGGGTTAAATTTGTTTAATATTATGGTATTAACTTCAAAATAATAATTGTCTTAATTGGAGGAGATTGAGACTAAGGGCTGTAATCATGGACTGGTATAGTCGTTATTTCATCATCAAGTTATTTATGATGGAAGTTGATTGTATTGAAATTTTCAGAGTATGACAGATTTCGACGGAAATACGCAGTAAAAATTTTCACTAATTTAGTAGCTCCTTTCCGCATTAACTTTTCGTTATTTCGCCGGAATATTTTCATATATTTGCTATAAAATAACGTTAGTTAGTCAAAACTAACCTACGTTGAGGTTATTTGAAAGGCGGTTTCATTTTATTGTTCAATAATGGGCGAACATTGTTATCCACATAAGTATTTTTTTCTTTCCTATTTTTAGAGACAGTTTTTCGTTTATTTCATTGCGTACCGTAGCGCCTAATGAAAGCATCCAGCCACTGCGTTATTTAATAGTGCTGGAGCCTATTAGTACTGCTCCATTAATTTAATAATCGCTATGCATAAGGCTCACGGCCAACGGTAAATTGAGTTCGAAATGCTTTGTAAACTTTCACGGCAAACCTCATCAAATAGCCTACGCCAAATTATCGAATCCGTTTGGTCGAAATGTTGCGCTATATTTAATTTTGGGGAGATTTTGATTTATATCGAAATCTAGTAAGGGAAACTTCGCTGCTTGAATGTGATTACTTCAGTGTTGTACGTAGTTACTACCAACTAGAGACTACCGTTACTCCGTTACTACCAACAGGAGACTGTGGGAGGCGTATAATCAGTGCGAAATGGGATTTGTTAATACTCCAGCTCTGTTTTCGTTATATATTGATTGCCTGGCTGAGTTTAGCGAATGATTTATCAATCTCAATAGCTAGCTCAAATGTTTTTGCAAAATTCAACCTATAGGGATGAATTATACAGTTTAATTTTGGCATTCCTTTCCTCATCAACTGCGTTATAAATGGAAGGCCGCCTGCTGTAATATTCACGAATGAGTTCTTTTATTATCGTCGTGTCGATAACAAGTAATTAAACTTGGACAGAGGAAGTGGGTGGGTCAAATATTGAGAGGAGAGGGATTGCTAAGGAATGTGATAGGAGATAAAAGTTACCAGGAAGCGAAAGAAATGGGGTTGAGTAGGGAATTTTAAGGCTTGTGATCCTATCGAAAGGTAGAACACTTGCGGGTGTGTCAATTGAAATACGATAGCTGTCTTATATAGTTACGATTTTTTTTACCTTTGCCATATCTTGAAGATGTATTTATCTCTAAAAAAACTGGGTACCATATTTAATGCATTTCTGTAACTGAAATTAGTAGAGGCATTCAGAGTGTTGAGAATTTTTTATTTGAAATTTATTTTAGTAGCTCCATAATAATATGTGTTTGTTTGTTAAGCTGGGTTTTACGCGCGCGTTTGATGAAACTGGAAGAGATAACGAATCAGCAAATCCTTTGATTCGTATGATTCCGCTTTGAACTCTGAAGTTACTCGTTACAGTTGTTGCGAATCAATGGAATACTTTCACTGAAAAGGAAATTCTTTGTCAAATATTGTNGAGGCATTCAGACTGTTGAGAATTTTTTATTTGAAATTTATTTTAGTAGCTCCATAATAATATGTGTTTGTTTGTTAAGCTGGTGACTCCAACCCTCAATTCTCGATCATTCATTGCTTACTAATTAATTGGAATACCTCCCCACTCCAAATGTCGGAAATTTCCCGCCCCGCATCACGTAGTTTTTATTGTGTTCATGTTTTCTCCTATCAAATATCAAACGTGTACATTAATTGCGTGTATTCTCGATAACAAAAACCGCATGAAGCCTGCAATTTTGATCGTTCACAGAAAAATCGCACCCTCGAGTAATTAGGTTCAAATTTTCCAACGATAGCGGAACGTTGCAAATGCAGCCGAATGGGAGAAGATCAATTCTGATGAGTGGGCAAATGGTTACCGTCGTCATAGCAAAGATCCAAATTACACTTTTTAAATCGTAGCATTATCCCTTTTCTGAATCAATGTCAAGGTTGATCGGCGAAGTTCAGCGAATGAAGATACAGCAGTTGTGCGATATTTGTTCCGTTCATTAGAGAATAATAATTGATATCATATTGTACGCCATCACTTTTTGGAACTGTTTTATGAAATTTTATATATATGGCAAACAACAACGGGCATATTGGTGACATTCGGTAAGAAAAAATTACTGCTCCATGCACCTGTTCTCTTTCCGTTAGAGAGTCAGCGAATCGGAGGTCCATAATGTTGATTTTGCGATTAAAAGACGTATTCGACTTGTTTGACGATTCTAAATTGAGAATTCATTCAATCTGCACTGTCCATAAGTCATACATATAACTCATACATATTAGAGCTGCCATCGCGTATATGCAACGTTTCCACCAATGTCTTTCTTAACATTAGGTCCGTCCTTCTAAATGGGTTTCAGCTACGGAGCCGATACCCATGTTTTAAACTCATGCGACTATTCCTTTAAACCGAATTTCACACACACTTGGCGGAGAAAGGAGGAGGTGCCGTAATCATAGGGAAGGGGGGACAACTCTTTACAGTGTTGCAACATGTTCCGCTGAGGGAGTTTTTTGACCTATCCCGAGTCTTATGTTTCCCGCATTTTTATTTATTTTCGCTCATGGCTGTACATAGCTCGTTCGAAACTTCTCTTCCATTCGAAACTCTTGTTATATATCTTAAAACTTAAGAAGCATTTAAAAGTTCTGTTTCTCTTCAGTGATACAAAAATTGTGTGATAGCATGTTTGCTTCACTGTATTTCTTTTTTGGCGTTATGATTTTAAAACATGAATACTCTTTTTGGTTGAATAGTAATATCACGTTCTTTTTTTCGACACTCTCTTTTTCTTATAATACTAATAGTAAAGCGTTTTTATTTAAGGGCGTGGTTGAAACTTCTTATTCCATTCTTACTCCAGTCCTTTGCGATTGAATATTTAAAAGAAAAGACAGCTTTTGGTTGATAAAAAAGGTAAATCAACAAAAGAAAAGAAAAATATGGTGGGTTAAAAAAACTAAGGCTGAACTTAGGAAAAAATAAAACCCGGCTGAAAAACTCCCACGAGAAGTGGGGTGTGAAATATCTGCGAAAATGTCTTGATTTTATTTGGAAATTTTATTATCTCTGAACTTAATCATAGTATATCGGGATGGGTTGTGATAATGCATTAAATGCGGGAAAGAGAAAATTAAGAATTTTTGTAGGAATAATTATGGCGTATAACGTTGAATTTTAGAGATCGTTGCTTTTAAAACATACAGTTTTTGTTTCCTCTAAAATGTTATATTTCAGTTTTGCCCTGTGCATTCATTTGTTATGCTTTTGATTTTCTCACTCTAGTCCGTTTAATTCAATTCTTTTTTAAATTTTTGTTGCAATTTAATATTTTTACTACCCCTTTTGAAACTATTGTGTGTGCATATAAATCTTTCGTTTTTTTCTGGGTTGCACACACTTTAAATTTAAACATTTTATCGGTTGTTTTTAATGCTTCTCATTGGTGGCTTCCTGCAGGTTATCTATAAATATTAACGTTATTAATGTTAAAATATTGATGTCGCTTATAAGCTTATTCGTTTTCATCCTACACGAAATTAAGTGGTCGAAATCTCATCATATGCACCGATGAAAATGGTTAATTCATAAATATCCATAATTAACCCAAATAACTTGGCAATTTAGAGATTGGATGGCAATGCCTTTCTGAATTATTTACGTAGAACCAGGTTGAACGTTTTTGAATTGGGAAAGGTATTTGACATCAATTTCAATTGCCTACGAGCAGAGTCATTCTCGGAATCCATCTCTCTCGTGTGTTTTCACGGACTGTTTGCCGATTAAAAACTCTGATTCAACCCGATTCCGGCCGAGTGTATTAAAGTCATGATCTCTCTGTACCAAGGTTTTAATATCATAGCTGAAGGGGTCAGCGCGTTCGCTCAAGGCTTTCGAGTTTTTCTCCGTCGAAATGGGTCAGTCTTCGACGCCTTATTAGTCACCCAGTTCTGAGCAAAATGGCAATTTGCACCTCGCCCTCCTTTGGTACCTCGTAAAAATCTCGGAAAATAAAATGTTTTCCCCTCCACGTTTGCTCCATTCGCCCCAAAATTTCCTATTTCCTTCGTTAAATGCGGTCTTCTCGCCAAGGCGCTGTTGTGTAATTAAATCGAAGGAAACATGTTATTTCCTTTTGCTTCCGGTTTCGCTCCAGTATCGTAAGTTCGGTCATGGTTTATGGTGGGATGGTTAAGGCAGCAGTTCAACCCATCGACACCCAATTTTAGGCTTCTCTATTATATTCATGCAGGTTCCTTTGAGAACTGTAAATAAGTTTCTGCTGTTGAATTAGTTCTCCTCTAGGGAATTGGATAACAAGAGAATTAAAAACACTCCGTAAAGCCGTATGTCGGCTGGCGGAACTCGCGTTTATACGCTAACGAGAAGTTCCGGGTTACCAACTTCTGGGAACCTCCACATGCGCATTTCGGAAACAAAGCTTCCATTTTCAAGGGTCTCATTACCAGAAGAAATATTTTTTCTCATTAAATTTTATTTTATTAAAAATTAAAAAATCTTTTTTTCTTCAAGTTTATTTTTCAATATGAGATAACCTTAGTAAACAGTTGAAAGTACGCATTCACAATGATTATTGGGCTGATCGGTAAACAAGAAAAATGAAGCACGAATTTGAAACACGAAATATTAGAGTTAAATGGGTGACTGAATTAAGGGTTGGATAGATAGTACTTTTTTAGCAGTGGCATTTTGTTTATGAGTGATACTGCATTTATCGGTGAGCCGTTAAGCCCTGTTTTTGAGTTTTCTCCTGCGTGAAGGATGTAAGTCAGCTGCTAGAGTTATAGTTCCTAAAATAAGGTCCATAAATGTAAAAATTTCTTCATTTTTGGACTTCCCGTCGAGTAATTTGAAATTGATTCTGTAGTAGGAAAGTTGAGAGAATGAAAATTGTTAAGACATGTTTTGAGCGTTAATATCAGCATCTATATTTATATTTTATTCTATGCACACCAACTGTATGCCAACGAAAGGAATAGAATTGTGCGATAAAGGGCATTAAATGTATGATATAGTTAAAACTACACATTTGGAAGCTAAAAACAGAGAATTACTCAGAATATTTTCAGTAATAGGTTGTTAAAGCCGTTTGTATGGACCTAATTTTAATTTCCTCTAATCATAGAGATCTTTTCGTTTCAGTACATAGCCTTTGACTTGACTTTTTATTTTTTTATCCTGGGGCATATAAAGCCTTATTCCCCTGCCCCAGAGTCTCTCCAGTTTTACAGAAATATATTTACATAAGTCAAGCACAAATTTATAAAAATAACTGAAATAAAATACAAAATCTTTTACAGTAAGTAAATAGAAACATTGATAATAGTCCAAAAAATAAAACAAAGACGATCAAAGGATTAAAAGTTCCAAATATAACAATAATTGCAATACAATGCTAGCGTCCTTTTATTGGGCGAAATTGGGACTATAGAGTTCCATCTTCCATTTAATCCTTATATCCATTTAACCATAAATACCTATTTACCTTTTACCAATATTTAACCTTATAAATACGACACAGTCACGTGGATAAAGCAATGGAGTAAGTAAATGAATAACACTGATTTAAAAGTTAAATATAAACGATGATGGGGAAAGAGAATAAATAAGTAAATATGTGATTAAAAAAGTATAGTAGTGAAAAATTTCGTTGAGATGCTTAATTTTTGGTTTATTTATCAGATTTGAAAAATGAAATCATTGATTTGTGGGCGCGTTGTAACCTCGAGTGATACTTCCAACAACCCTTTGCTAAGTGGAGTCAATTTCGTTTACTAGGGAATGCTTCCAATCGGTGATGGACATAATACTGTGAGTTTTGTTGGGAATGGGTGATGTTGAAGATGCGGAAAGCAAAATTCAGGTGGAGAGAGATTGAAGGAGTAACGCAAAATGACGTTGAAATTGAATCGTGGAGCCAACAGCGATGAGGTAGCTGATATTCGAGCTTGTGACAGTACAAATAGAGCGTACCAGTTTGCGATTCGGAACGGTACATTGCAACCTAGAAACTTCTCTAATTATGTGTTGACACGTTCTTCCTTCCTTTTTTCTGTGAAATTTATACGCATAGTTTAATCTCACATTCAAGCCTTGATAATATTTCGCTTAGGAAGTCGTCAAAGTGAAGGATTTACTATGAAATTATAGCTCTCCGTTCTGTTTTCGTATCCTTGTAAACTTGAAAGTCTCTTCAAACGTCTCTGAAACCTTCGAGGGGGACCATTTTCTTTAAAATATTCGTAACCCCTGCTCTTCCTCCTTCCTGATGTGTGGGGCGTGTTCTTTCCCAACTACTGGAAATAGGTCAGCCTCCAAATAACGAACCTTTCCAGCATACAAATAAACTAAGCAAAGTTTAACTTTTTATTATAATAATATACGGATCACGAGCGTGTTTCGAATTCTTTCGCTCCTCCACTCTGGGTGGTGGAGCTTTCGGAAACCTCGGCTTAGTCCTTCCTAATTATAACCCAGCTGCACCTTTATCTGTGCATATCCCATGCCTGTTGGCTCTAGCGAAGCATGTTGTACTCTATAAAAAAAATATGTATACTGTTTCGTCCCGTCAATCTAGGTTTAAAAGGTCGTGTACAATGTTATGTAAGTATTACCGGTGGGATCAGTTATAATTTTGGAAACTCTTCATCTATTAATTGGCTTTCTTTCTGGGAATTACATTAGGTAGTCACGATTTCGTAAGTTGTGGTATCTGATGAACTGTTCATTCAATCCATAGACACTGAAATATTATTTTTATGACAGCGTTCGTCCTCCTTTCTTTATCTGAGATCAGTTATTTCAGATGACGCCAAGATTATGTAAGCCCCGTAAAACTAAGGAGATATTCTTTTTAGCGTCGTTGGGTGCATTCTCTCTTATAATCATCGTATTTTGGTATATTAGGGATCCTTAAAAACCTATATGCCAATTTCATTCGTTTATTCCGACATTTATTTTTGGAATTGGAACCTCTAGGCTACCACTCGTTTTTGAAAAATTTTGATACATTATTCAAGTATGAGCAAACGTATTGGGCCTTCGTATTTTTGTTATGAAAATAGAATGATAACTGTTAGCTAAAACTATGTTGATTTAATTATGTTAGAAACGTAGTATAACTAAGTGAATGTTTCTTACTCATATAAAAGTTCATTGTATTAGGGAGTTTCTTATAGCTGTCTTTAGCCGATTCTTCGATGTTATATTGGGTTGTAAAGTATAGATAAAAGCTAGCTTTCAGTTTTAGGGTATCAGACCAACTGTGTGCCGAGCAAAATGTGATCCTACTAATAATAACCATGCTGTAATACAGGAAAAATCGTGGCTCGAAGTTCATGATAGCGTGCTCTTCCTCCGTTAGCTTTTATTTTGATAGAAGTTCCTGCGACAAATGAACTGTTAGCTTTTCTTGTTGAAAGCCCGATGAATTTTATGTGCCTTATGTTTCGATGGGCTTAGAATTAGTATTCGGTCGAAATTGTCACATACTATCACGATTATCAAATATTGCTAATTTAACCCATCGGTTCTCGTCGCGTTGAATGAGCTATCGATTCCATACATACTGGATTTGTCTCCTATCCGGGCGAAAATGCCAGCAATTGCCGGGATCGGCCGTGTCCTTGTCGCTTGAATATTTGAGCGGTCCAGTTATAGCTTCCCTGTTTAATCTACATGTTGATACCCTCTCGCCCCCGTTGTTACCCGATCGATGTCCCATATCTCTGCCCTTTCTTTTCCTTCGCTATCTCTCCCATATTTATCTCCCTTTCCTCTGCAAGGAGATCAAAGGCAGTTCTCTCCCAAATTCGAGTTGGCCGTTCGCTTGGCTTCTGTCTCCCGTTCCTTTTCGTCCAGCTCTTTCCGTCGCTTCATTTTGTTATTTTTCACGAGTTCAGGTCACTTACCCTGCGATGTTATTTCTTGTTTAAGCTGAGGAGTGGTTTCCGTTGGTGTATCACCTAGCCCAGCATTATTTTTCCGCTCATCGTCGGGTTCCAGTTTCCTGATTGTCCACTTGGTGCATCCGAATTCGGTAACCAAGGATTGTTGATATTTATATGAACTTCCTTCGTAATCAAGCACCATTGCCAATTGGCTTGTTATGCAGAAAACAATGGCGTAGTCTACCCGATTGCTTTGCGTCAGTTTTAAACGGACTCAAATGAATTTTTACGAGGTGATTATGCGTTCTTCATTCACGTATTTGATCAAGTAGCGGTTATTTTTCTGCGGTTGTGTTCAGTTATGTGCGCGGGATGCTTCAAATAATTAATTTTTTGTCGCAGTTACAAACATTTCTTCAGTATTTTTCTCATTAACAGGCTCAGTGACAAGCACAGGATTAGTCGCATTAAATTTGCATTGTTTTTTAAATATGTTATGCCGTATATCAGGTCTAGATGAGCTTAAAGCCTAAACTCCAATTTAAATATCGCGTATTATATTATGACCGAAAAGTTAAGGATGCCAGTTGATTAAATGGTACATTTCTTTCATTCTTAGTGATTCTCACATTGGTTATGCACCCAAACACGTCACCCGGTAGTTAATATTTGCCGTATGTCGCGTAATTTTAATAATAATAATAATTTTATTATGCTCTGGGAAATTTAAGCCTCAAAGAGAAATTCAATTAAATATAAGTAGCTTTTTATCTTATGGGGATAGTTATCTAAAGTGGTATTTCATCGATGAGTATTTTCGCGTGATAAGAGTATTCCGCGCACCGTTCTGAAGCTCGTGGAAACCGAAAAATGTAACGAACCAACTTCTATTTAACTGAGTGAGGTCGGCATATCGCATATTAATTAAATGTATGAAAATCCTCTTCGGTGGCCGTATATAATGAGTGCCCAACTTCCCTTCAACTCTGTCCCTTTTATCTCATGTCTCTTTAGCTCATTCCCCGCCTTTCTCCTTTCCACTTTCATTTTTCCTCTGTCGCCCTCCCCTCTTCCCAGCATCCCTTGCTTCGTCTGTCGTCGATCCCACCCCTTCAGCAATCCCTCTTTCCCCTCCCGTCTCTTCTCCCTCAGTCGCTACGCCAAGCAGCCAGTCTGTATCCCGACCTCAGCGATTCTGCACTGCTTTTTCGTATCGAATCGCTCGCTCTCCGGAGTGAATTGTGCACACTGTCGCATTTTTCGAAGGCCGCGAAAGTCTTCCCCAGTGCTACTTCCGGCCAAAGACCGCGTGGAACAAGTTGGCGGAGTTTTTTCTTGTCTGTTTCTCGGTTTCGCCAAGAAGGAAGCGGTGTTTAATCGCCCGGCTTCCTCGTTTTAATTTTTTGCCCCTCCGGATTTTTTACGGCGGAAGGAGAGAATTTGTTTGAAGTGAAGTCTGCGGAGAAATATGGCTGTGGATATGGACTGGTTTTCCATGTTTGGAAGTGTTTCTGTGTGATTGGGTGGAGTGTATATGCTCCTTTTAATTTGGGGGTGGTTGAGGAACGAAGTCCCGCAAGTGTCAGTTTTGGGTCCTGGTTACTTCCGGGAGTGCGGGTTGCATAGTGGTGGAATGCTGGCATATGGTCTGCACTGGAAGACACCCTAACTAGATGGAATCCTGCATCCTCCTTGTCCCTGTTTTCTGAAAGGCTCGTCACAAAGAATAGGGTGACTTTGCGATGTTTGTTATAAGAAGCCCACACTGAAGGAATATGTCGTAAAAGTTGTTTTTCCGAAGGGATTCTAGTGGGGAAGAGTGTTTTTATGTCAGGTGTCTCTAGGGTTTGGATTCGCAGGTGTTTCGTGACTGAAATAATGTGAGCTCGTCATTTGAATACCCTTAATGCTGTATGTTTTTTATGAGTTCTGTTTCTCAAATTTATTGTCCGCAATACGTTGAGGTCATCATAGAAAAATCTTTATCTGGATATTAATGCTCACGGCTGACTGAAACCAGACACACCCATTTTCCAATTCCTCTAATTCGTGCCCCTTTTCCCGTCTCCCCGCAGTTTTCGTCGACAGCGGCAGACAGACATTTTCTAAAATATATCCTGTATTAATATTCTCATTGTACTCGAAGAGGCATACCCATTTTGCATCCCTTATCATCACACCCAACCTGAGTATTTTACAGTTTTTTTTGTCTAGCTCACACTTTTGAAGGCATATATATTAATAGGTCACTTTCCGGTTTTTTGTTCCCGCTTTTCACCCTCATGGAAAAAGTCTGCGGGGCGCCATTAATTGTGTTATCTCTGTGGTGACAAAAAAATGCTCCCCGAACAGTGGGACATTTTTCAAGTTTTAGATCAATCTAGTTTGTGTGCAGTTGTCAGCCTTTAACTGATGGAACTGCTGAACAAAATATCGCTAGGTTATCTTTCTCGGAGATTAATTGCTGATTTTAGTTGTCGACGTAATTAGTGCTAGTTTATGTGCGAGCGTCATTCTTCCTTGTTAATGTGAATCAAAATCATCGTTGGCAATCATCACTGTTTTGTTAATTCTTAATTATTGACTCAATTCTTAATTATCAGCGCGATGCGTAATTACTAATAATTAAAAATGTAATTCCTAATCTTGGGGGCCATTTGTAATCGGTGATGTATGCTCGTTTTTGGCGGAGGAAATTATCTTTTTGAAGAACGTTGGGGAGTTCCCGATTTAAGTTAGGGTTTGAGTGATTTCACGCCGTTTCTTCGGTCAGATTCTTTCCTTTTTTCCTTCCGCTCTTTTGCGATATTTTCCCCTCTCTTGCCCTCGTCTCATTTATAAAAAACTTCACAACCCTTCTATCACTCTACTGTCTCCTTTCCTTCCACCCCTCTTCGCCCACTACTTCCCGCTCTTATCGCTCCTATTTTTTCCGTTTTTCCCACCTATCTATCTCTCCTTCTTCGCCAGTGGGTAGGGGGAGAGGAAGTAACTCAGGAAGCAAGGGTTTAGAGGGTTGGGGTGGTAGGGAGCGTTGCTTCCCTCCCCTATATCTTTTTCCGAAGCCAAGTAGTTTCATCCGAGCTTGCCTTCGGGTTCGAAAAGCTTTTCTTTCTAGCCTTTCTCTCTCTTCCTGGCCCCTTTTCAATGTTATTCTGTTTGGCGCCCATTAATTTTTCGAGGTAGCCTTCTCCGAGGTTGTTTGCCCCCCTTTCTCTCGCCCCTTTCTCCCCCTTGTTTTTATTTTTTCGCTGTGTTATCTGGTGCGAGGGAGTGTTGGGGAACTGCCTCTCCTGTTAAAGGGTGCTGGAGGTTTGTGGGAGTGTTCCTCAGAGTCGGAGAGAGATTTTTCTAGTCCCGCCGTGTTTGTGGCATAGTGCGTTTGTTTTTTCCTCCAGTTGGAGGGTCTTTTGAGCGCAGGACCATGCAGAAATTTGTTTTTTCGCCTCTCACGGTTCGAGCGGGGAGGTTTTAATAATTCGACCTTTTTTTCTTATCGTAACACTTCTTTGCGTGGGTAGTGTTGTGTGATGGCCTAACTGGAGAGAGGTGGACGACCTCAGTGTGTTCGCTTCCGAAAGGATACAGGAGTGTTCAAAGTGAAGGAGATTTCCCCTTTAAAACTTCGTCAGCAACCTTTAAAAACAGACTGAAGACGGGCTAAGGATATACGGAAGAAAAAAATCGTGACGGATATTTTCGTCGTCACACCCTTTGGCATGACGATTAAAAGCGTCGTTCGTCCGCGGCATATGACGAACTTTTGCGCCACAAAGGGATTGAGATGCCAACGATCTCTTCCCGGCCTTTCGCTTCCAAGAAGACCGCTCGCAGGGAAGCGGTTCTCGTAATCGGACGAGGCACGACCGCCCAGAGCCGGAAGATGTTCCAGAGGAAGAAGAGTCTTCCCGCGGCGGGTCTGCCGCCGGATCACTCCGCCCCGGACTCTTCGGGGAAGGGAGAAGCCGGAAAACAGTCGAGGAAGTGAGTTTTTCCGCGATTGGCGCGGCCTCTCTCGTTAGCGCGCGGCAGTCGCCGATTTTTTTCAGTGCCTCGACAAAGATGAAGTTCTGCAAGAAGTCCACCCCGAGCCCAAAAGGGGGGGAAAAGAAAAGGTTGGAAATTCGGAGGAATAGTGGTTGTTTTTTATGTCAGTGGGGGCGCTTAAACGTCCCGGAAGTTTGATGTTGTTTGTTGGTTTTTTTTATCCATTCTCGATGTGCTTCTGGGAAGGGCAATGGATGGTGCGTTGTTTCTTTGATTTTGGTTATGTGGATGACCGGGATTTCGGTGTCCCGGGAGAGTTTGAACCTCTCGAGCGTGCAACATTCCGGGTGGATTTTAATGGTGCCCGAAACTACTTGTTGGTCACTCGCTGAGTTCGCAAATGGGTTGGGGATGGTTACCCATGTTTCGGTTTCAAAAAATGCTGTGGGGAGTGCGTGAAATGAATCGCTTGGCTATAATGGCTGCTGAAAACACAGGTTTGGTTGTATGTTAAGAAGAGTGACACATCCTCCTGAGTCCCGCGATAAACGATTTCATAACGATCTGCTGTCGTCATCGTATCTTTCCAACTTCTAAAAGCAAAAGTTATATATGTTCAAGTTTCGCTACGTAATTTTTGCTACGGGATTGTGGAGTTATGAATTTTAAGTTTTTTATGCGAATAACACGACCACCTGTTGGGATTTCTGGAAAGCAGGGAATTTTATTTCCGTTAGCGAGACTTCCCGTACGCCATTTTGCCGTAAATATTAAATGAGGCAGAAGATGAAGTTAGGTTGTCGGAATCCATTCCCTGTTAGGCGTTTTCGTTTTTAAGTTGGGTCATGAATTTAGATTATTATAATTTAAGGGTCGCTAATCGATTCAGAAGTTTGGGTGGAGGTGCTTTAAGAATGGCATAAGTTTCTTAAATTGCAGAAACCCGCGAAACTTTTCTGAATAAGTGTAAGCTTCGTGTGTTTTTGAGATCTGGTTGGATTAGGTTAATTTCTCATTGTAATTGGTTTCTTTATGTGTTTTTTCGTTGGATTTTTATGTCCTGTTCTTTTCTGGCATTAATATCATTTAAATCACTATAATTTCAATGTTAATCTTTTTCGTCTTGATCGAATTCCGTGGTCTCTTGACCTATTTAACGGTAGATTTTGTTGCTGATGCGTAGAAGAGTCTTATCTCGCAGTTTAACTGCAGAAATGTAGATGAATACATAAGGCCAAAATCGAAGTTTCGTTCAGCAATTTCTGCAATGTAGATGTCTTGAATCTTGGCTTTATACAGTTTTTTTGTTCCTTTATAAATCATAATGTGTTTTAAATTTGCGAGAGTAATTGTTGCATCTTAGCTAATAATAATTAGTAATTGCGATGGACAGTGCTCAGTTTTTATTTTGCGAAAGTCTAAAGAAACGCACCAACGGAAATGCTAGAAAGGGCATTTTCTAAACATTCCCAAAGTATTTTATTTAAATCACTACCGGTTTCAATTACTAATTTTCATCGTCAGTTATAATTGCTTTTGTTAGAAAAAACTGCTTTTTTTCTCTAAAATATTTATTGGAAAGCCCTTAAAGTTATTTACNCGGGCGATGCAGTCGTGGAAGCTCGGGCAAAGCGGTCGTGGAAGCTCGGGTGACTTCGTTGTATGAATCATGAAATGAAGTTCGTTGTGTGCAGCGTTCGCTGTGCGAGGCGTTCATTATGCGAGGCACCACTGTATTTTCGTTACTTTAAAATGTATGAATTGTAATTGTGCACTTAGTAGTTAGATGATAGATATCTTATAAAAGCAAAAACGTTTCATTTTTCTAGTTAGCATTGTATATTTTAATGTATGATTGTGTAGCATAATATTGAAATAGTTATAAAATAGTAACAAGTCTTTAACGGAATTTTAATCAAATGGTAACGGATGTAATAGTTTAGCTAATAGAATAGCTAGAGGATGTATGTCCTGTAGTAAGCGAAAATCTGCATTATTGTAATTAGCATTGTATATTTTAATGTATGATCGTATAGCGTTTTATTGAAATAATTTTTAAATTGTTATACGATACCACCGTAAGAAAATGAAAACGAACTTTGTAATTTCCACACTTTTAATTGTATTTCACGACTTGTTTCAGCTACATTGCCATCATCAGGTAAAAGATTACACCAAAAGCAAGCATATATATTTATTGTTCCTTCTTTAACGCATGTAATAATATGTTAAATTCTGCGTTCCTCGATATAGGGGCTCAATTATATACACCACAATACAAGATATCCCACGAGATATAGTGCTCTCCCTCTGTATCGGATTAGGCCCCTAATATTCTTTGTTATGACCCTCCCTAGTCTAGCTAGATTTTCCGGTACTCCTATAGGTTAGAGCAATTTTTATTTACTATTTCAAGGCCTAGTTAAAACTTCACTGCTTTAAGGTTCTCGTATGCAGATATTAAGACTCGCAAAATGTTAAGCCTATGCTGTCATTCGTGAATCCTCAACATGGGAAAAGATATCTCAGCTAGACGCATCTGTTTCGCCCGGGGCATCGTGCGTTTATCTGGGCGCTGAGTTTGCGTCCTCGTGCTTTAGCAAGCCATATGTTCTTCTTACTTGCTTCGCAAATTCGTTCCAATGTTTGCCTTCAATGGCAGCCATAATTGTTTATCCTCACACTGCTGTTTTGTGTGCCATCTTAACCTCTTCTCGTAAGGCAACCGCCATCTGATTTGTTTGTCCCCACGCCGTCGACTTTCTCTGTCCCTCACTTCAAAAAGCATCCGACCTATTTATGTCATATTTCTCCGTAGCCATTTCTGCTCTTATATAGACTTGCTCGCTATTGAAACTTCGCCGTATCTTCGGCTCTTTATCCCAGCTGCCTGTCATTGGCTCCGGAGTTTTATTCGATCCACCCACCAGGCGTGGTCGCTGCCCACACGTATTGAATGGACTGTATATTTTCCCTTTATTTTTAGAAAAGAGCGTCGTAAAAATCTATTTCAGCCTTTGATTGGCAGCTGAATGGGTGTATTTATTTTAGGTTCTTCCAATTGCCTCGAAGCTGTGAAGAAACGTTAACGTAATTATCTTATTTTAATCGCTCTTTCGTTTATAGATTTACGTCCAAGTTGTAATTAAATGTCGTTCCAAAGTAGTGTTGCATCTATATTATCTGGACGTGACCTTGATATTCAGCAGGTCAATAATTAGATTACCATTTGTTTTGGCCTAGAGTCCGGCTTCATCGAAGTATGCTGAAAATCGCGTGTAACGTAATAACCTTTTGATAATCGCGTGAGTCTAATCCCGGATATTATAGGGAGAACTTGGGTATTTTCTAGGTCAAGTATAATGCGATATTCCGTTTTTAAATATTATGTTTTAATAGGAGAACGTAATTAGGAAATGAGTTAAACTATTCTCCGAACGAAATGTTACTTATTTATTAAGGAATGGCAGAAATTAAGTTATAGTGTTGCTGGAAGGTCCTTACCTATTCTTAATTTTAATTTTTTGTCATTATTTTACCTCGCTTTGATTTCATTGCTTTATTGAACGTGTGTTACGTGAAGGGAAATTACTGTGTTTTTGGTATTGCGTGCCATTCGAATTGTAACAAACGTAATTTCTTTTTCTTCAAATGATCCATCAGTTAAACGGATTTTTCTGTCGTTTTACTCCTTATTAAATGAATGGCATCATTGCACCTAAATTCGCTCTGTTCCGTTTAAAACGAAACGCAATATATTTTCTCGCACCAGAATGACTTCATCCTTCCGTCCTTTTTTTGGGAACGCTTTTTGATAAAAGCTTCATGTTTTGAGTCATACTGTGAACATTTTAAAGATTTTTACGGGAGGATTAGTATTCGGTTCAATTATTATAGTCATTTAATATCTTCAACGATTTATGTAAGTTATGGTCGCCTGTAATGTCTTAAAATTCCGTTTATAAATCCGTGCCTTTTGCCAATTCAACACTCGTTAACTCGTGGATTAAGTGGTAATGAATGTGGATTATTAAAATTACTTTTGGTTGATTTTAGTTAGTCAACATTTTCATTTGGCTCGATTAAGAATAACCAATTTTTCCTTCATCAAACCCATTCTCATAAGATATTGAATAATACCACACACTATGAAAATATATGAAATACCGTAAGATATGATTACAAGTGAATCGCATTCATCAGATTAGGTAACACTATGAGAAATGTATGAAAAATTGTAATGGTATTAAAATACTTAATAATTAAACCCCAATTATGCTTCATTATACTTCATTTGGAGTGATTTTCATGAAGCAAATATGAGCTGATGAGGAAATAATTAGTATATCTGGGAATTGTAGAGCATCTTCCAAGTTAAAATGTGTAGCAGTGGCCACCAGATGCCGGATACGTTGAAAAACTATCTCTGCGTCCTAAGATATCGCACTTCACAGGTAGAATTGTATAACACGGAGTGAAATCCTTTTATGGTCGAGATATTCGGGATTGAAGAGAAGGCGTGAATTGTGCAGGTGTATTCGGTCTCAGGGAGTCCTCGCGGCCGTAAAATCGTCGGAAATCCACTCCCACCGCAGCGCTTATTAGCTGTCTATCGTCTCCATTCGGAAATAACTTCCATCGCGAGGCATTTTAACCTCTCTGAAAATTATTTACTTGTTCGTCTCTGTTATGTCGTGTCCGATGAAGTGTAATTCTGTTTATCCTTTTGACTTACGTCCACAAAATTTCATTCGCTCCTTTGACTTAATTTTTAAACCTCTGGAACGCTAAAGCTGTTAGGAAGTTGTTTGTAGAATGCAAGGGTTGGTATATTTCTTTACTCAAACACCTTTGAATTTTTCTTTATTCAATGTTAATTTTTACCAATTTTTCTCGTAATTATTCGCGTTGTTATCACTTTTAATCTGTCCTTCGCATTTTATATGTTGAAGAGTTAGACACTAGGAAATTTGATTGCGTTTATCCTCCGACGAGTTGGTTAGTAGAGTATGTAGAACTGTTTGGAATATAATGTAGATTTTTTTTTGTCTTTGATTGTTTTTTTTTTGTAGCTTCCAATCTATTTTTCTTTGCAGTAAGGGTTTTTTCGCCATTGAGATAATATTTAAAATGCACTTAGTTTATACTTTTCGTGATCAAATAAATGACTTCAAATCAAATGATCAAATATATGATTCTAAACTCTTCCCTCGTAATCCTTTACCATTTAGTCTGATAATTTCGCTTCGCTACGAAACGTGGTTCGTTAATTGTATTTTCCTGTAGCTTTATACATATTTACTTTGAAACTTTGTACATATTTACTGTGGAACAGTAGAATATTTTTAATCCTTTAAATTATCTATTGGCAAGCACATATATTCGAAGCTTAATATTTTCATGGGGAAATGAAAACCTTTTGGGAATCATTACGTAACAATGGAAGCTACTAAGAGCTCTGTCGTTGATGGAAGAATACAAATTTCGTACTAATTACTTAGCCAACGTGATTAGTTTTGCTAGCAATATTGGAAATCTTAGCACTTTCCACTCACTACAATCACTAAGCGTTTCATTGGCGAGGAGAGATTGGTCCCCTTCCGGAAGTTTTTAAAAAAATCAGTGCTTCAGCGAAGCGAATTCTCCATTTCCTCGTTAAATCACCTTAGTCAGCATTTCCATTTGAGTGAAAATCTCATTCTCATGTTCAGCTTGAAGGGAGAAAATGTTTCAACAGATTGCTTCCGTTCCACCTTTGGCCTCGGTCACTTTATTGTCGTATTATCACTTTCTTTTCGGGATGATCTGCTTACGGAGGCTTCTTTTTGCTATTTGTTCTGAAAAGCCATGTACGATATGTTTCTGATTCATCCATCACAATTTTGCACGCTCTGGGTTTCTAAGTTAGATATCGAGGAAATCTTCTCTTCCTATCGATTTCCTTGATACTGAACACACTACTGTTGTAGTCTGAAGTTGACTTGTTTGTAAAAATGTGTTGAATACTAAGTATTTCTTTCGGAAAAGTTCCGTCTGTGTGCTAGAAAAATTTATCCGTTCTACTTTGGAGAGGAAATTCTATGATTTGCCTGGTAGTTTTTGGTCTTTTTTTACGAGTGAAATATCTCATGATCACGTAGCTTGAGATTCTAATTTCTGGGATTAATTATGGGATTAAATGGAGTTAAAACTTATTTAATATGGAAATTTTTGTGTGCATCTCTCATTAATGTTTAATGCGAGTTGTTCTCTGTTTGCAACTCAAAAGCTCTCTTTCTAGAAAGTAACGTTATAACTAATTTAGCCTTTCTGTGAATAATGAACGGTGTACATATATATTTGTATTTGATGGTCCGTAGGGTTGCAAATTTTGTCAAGGATTAGCAATCAGTTCTTTTATCCCTTTATCAGTGCTTAAATTTTGAATTCCCTGATCCCTACGCAGTTTTTCTCAATACGTGACATATAATAATATTTCTTCATATTCTTTTTGGTTAATTCTGATTTTCTCAGGGCATCGATATTCTGCATAACCACTTGGGTATCGATAGTTTTCTAAAATTGATATATTATTTTTATTCTTCTTTCCGTTGTTGCATTAGAGGTCTGTCTAATGCATCAATTTTTGGATTTATAAATTATTTCATGAACGGCTGTATTTAAGACTCTCAGTTAATTAGTGGTGTAACATTTGTGAGGTTTGATTGTGACTGTGATCGATCAATTGTGAGGAAGCAGCATTTAAGTAATCGATGTACTGTGGTAATTTTGGAAGTGTAGGTTATCTTGCTTGGGTGGCAACCATAGATGTTTACATCGTAACGAAAGCTCTCGGATGTAATTTGCGGGTACTGCACATTGACCACTATACAGCATATTGTGTGAGAAAGGTGACATGGATGATCATGTCACTAGATGTGCTTTTTAACCATCTTGTCCAAATTTTCCTCAAAACTCTTCTTTATACCATTTTCTGATACTTTACGGTTGAGAAATCCGTTACTAATGCTATACATTTCCTTAGGAAGTGTATGGGTATCTTCGATTGTGGATGTTTTTACTCTGTGTTTTACCAGAGTATCATTAAAAGAGATTTGAAAAGTCGGAATCGTTTTTCCCTTAATGTCACCCTCAAATAGACCTTTTCTTTCTCCCCCTCATTTTTTCCTTTTCCATTCCATTGCTTTTATCTTTTCATATCTTTCTCGAGCCGTTTACCGTCGGACGCGAAACTTCTCTGCGGTTAGGAACATAGCTAAAGAACCCTTACGAGATCTTTTTCTTTATTGGTGCCCTTCAAATCGCGACGGGAGAATAAAACCTATCGATCCACGATCCTTTTTTTACCCCCAGTTTCTCTTCTTCGTTGGTTTATTTTTGGAGCCGTCGATACCCTTTGTTTTGCTCAGTTTCTTCCTCTTTAAAATGAGGATTTTGGTCTTTCGTGATGAAACTGTTTAGATGAAGTTGTCCAATTTTGTTTGCGCTTTTTGCTAGTTTGAGTTTTGTCGTTTCTTGTGTGTGATTTTAAAATTCTATTCCATACTCTACTTTCTCTTGCTGTCGGAGTATTTCTCTTAGTTATGAACGCATTTTAAGCACCCATTCTACGTATATTTCCTCTAAAATAGACTTAATCTGTAAATATAATCACTAGTATTGCTAGTCGAACACTCGTAAACTTGTGGATTAAGTGGTAATTACTGTGGATTATTAAAATTACTTTTGGTTAATTTTAGTTAGTCAACGTTTTCATTTGGCGCGGTTGAGAATAACCAATTTTTCCTTCATCAAACCCATTCTCATAAGATATTGAATATGCCGCATGCCATGAAAATACATTAAATACCGTAAGATAGTAAAACACATTCATCCGAAGAGATAACACTATGAGAAATAGATGGAAAATTGTAATTTTATGACGCCTTTAATCTGTGGAATTTCATATGCAAGTAGCAATGAAGCACTTTGTAAAACATTCCAGAGTTTAATGAAAAAAAACGACAAGTTTCAACAAATGGAAAGTAAGTAGTAACGAAAACTTCGTAGTTTCCTCGAGTTGTTTATTATTACGACCGGTTTCGGATTCTCACCCATCATCGAGTAAAAAATATTAGAAACGCAGTCACTTATATACTAGATAAGTTTGATGGGAAAATAAGATAGACTTCAGTGGATAATTAATCACCTGATGATGACTAACCATTAGTTGAAGATTGTTTTCATTTAGCCAAGAGGAATTTTTACAAAGGGTTTCATATTTACCTGGATTTAATTTGTTTCCAAGGAGATTGAAATAGAATCTCTGCAGATTTCGGTGAATAGGTATGAGTCAGATGATTATTATTATTCTGATTTTCCTTACTTTTCGTGGTCCAATGCCGATACTTAGACTGACCTTTATCATGTCAAATCCCTTTCTATTGCATTCCTAGGAACTTATTGTTATTATTAATCTCTCGTTCAAGCCGAATTTGAATCTAAGAAGCACGTCTGTTATGATACATGTAAATGACTGATGTTTTCTTCTGAGATATGGGCTCTTCTTACCAGAATTACCTTATGCTGCTTGATAATTTTTCATTCGACCTTATCAGTTTAGAATTACTGTGATTTCATGCACCTTTGCGCAAAAGAACTTATGATATTCGCGCAAATTAATTGGTATATTCCCCGATTTATTATTCCCAGCATGGGTTTGCCAGCAGCAATTTTGTACCTTTTTATCTTTATATTATTCATTATTTTATTTATGCAATTATGGGTGTAGTACGCGAAAATTCTTTTTTAATCCATCTTTAACGGACGCATTCGGCTATATGCTTTAAATGCTTGAAAAGCTAATACGTTTAGAGTTTGTGCCATTATGAGAACGTATAATATTATCGTGGAAACATTGAAGTTGAATCAGTTTAGAGCTGATAATGGATATGTCGTCGGACTTCTGTGTCATGCGTTGTACGATGGAAGTCCTGTAATTTGCTGCTGATGCAAAAATGCATTTGGGCCGTGTTGGCGGTTTGGACATGCTTCGTACGAATAACAACGTGACTGGGCCGTGTTTAGGATTCCAGCTGCGAGAATAATGATGGGGGAATGAAAATTGGATGACCCTAACGATGTGTGGGGGAAGCACGAGTTGTGTTCGATGGAACCTGATTGAAAATTGCTCTGAAATACGTTAAAGCATAGAATAATTGCATCCTTTTTCGGGATGTACTTAAGAAAATAAAGGGCAGGCGGTAAAAGAAAATGTGTGTTAGTGATGCATGTTTTAAAACTTAAGTTTTTAACGATTTTACGTACCTCCCATGTTTATGGTTTGGTTTTCCGGTTTATTAGGTTGTATTTACTTTTAGATACTGCTGTTCTTTCTGTTGGCGAGGACCTTTGCAATATATTCTTATCGCCTAGGATGTATCTATTTTTTACGTAGCTGTTTTCTAAGTATCGGTTTGATATTAACCGTGTGCTAAATGGCAGCCAGAAATACATCGCCTAATCATATTGTTTTTTGTTTTATTCGTTTAAGTTTTCGCTAATGTTAATTAATTTTGCGATGGGCCAAAAAGGCTCCAGTAGAATGTGGAATTGTTCGACGTTGGGTGTTTACATGATGAAAAAGCAAATACGTAAAATGGAATACATCAGTAATGGACTTTAGATAATTATTCGTGTAGTTTTAAATGTCACTTCGATGTAATTTCCCCCAGGTGTTCATCGAATCGATTAAACTAAATTTCCACAGATTTATTTAGCACGGCGAATTTCACTTCCGATGTAGCTGGTGTATTCTGAAAATGCTTTACAAATTCGGGTTTTTTTATTGCTCAACGTATTATAACCATCATAAGAATAAGCATTACTTCCGAAATGTATTCTTGTTTTTGTATTGCTTTTATGTTGTGAATCCGGCGTCATAAGCTGTTCCATACTTTTGTTATGCAACAAGCCTAATATTGTCTTTTCCTTCTTTTAATTCCAGTATGCATCATATGGGTAGGAAAGGATCGGGCGCCTCTATCAACAGATCGGAGAGTTACAAGGAGAGAGCTCAGAAAGTAAGTCTACCATAACGCTTTATAGCATTCAATTTATTCTTGGTCCGACGAACTTCGTTTTGATTTCGGGTGGCTCCCCCAATTCAGGCGATAAAAGACTGTAAATAAAAGGTATGGCGGAAAACAACTCGGATACCCCGGAACCCTTCTTCTGAAAGTGTTAATTAAAGTACTATTTCGAGAAATTTTCCCCCTAGTTTATGATCAGTAAAATCCGATTACGAACACGAAGTAATTTGGTAAAGCTAAAGGTAACACTTGCAGTTTGATCGTTGTTCATTGATGCGAGTTACTGATCGTTTATATCTTATGTCCTTTATATATTGATATATTTGTATTAAACATTTTTTAACAATATCTTTATATCTTAACATAGGAGAAAAATTTTACTCATGGTTTACCCTTTATATTTCTGCATTAGTTTGCGCTACAGATTCGTTCTCAATCGTAGAAGTTAGGTATAGTATTAACTATGATAAACTCAATGGTAGGCTGGCTTAGCAACTTCAAGTATAGCATATAATTTTCGTGGTTGGAATCTTACATTTCAAAAGTTTATTTTTTCAAAATTTCTGTTTTTATGTTAGTCAACGAACTGTATATTACTAGTTGTATACAAGTCTTACCGAAGGAATTTTTTTGCATGAATTTGGTTCGATTTTTATCTAAATATTCCTTTAAATTATGTAGCCTTGCAAACTTTATAAATATTTAATTCGATACACTGAAGTGGTTATATGCTGTTAAAAAAACTAGTCACTCTTACCGTTCACCATCTCTTTCTTGTTTTGGGAATCATCAGTCTGAATCTAAAATACATAAAACCATCTAGCACGTTAATTGATCGATACATATATCATAAATGACTTCATTGAAACTGCTGTTGTTATAGTTGAGTTTATGATCTCATGTACTTAGTATGGAAACGCTAACTCTGAAAATTAGGGATCTTTGTTTAAACTTGCGTTAATATTCATGGATTTACTCAGTTTTCGGGGGACTCTTAATTAGCGTCGAATTTTGTGGTAGATCGTGATTCTTCCTTCGAAAACGAGTTTATTAAGAAACACATATGCTACGGTGACATTTCCGCCTCTGTCGCCGCTTCAGGGTTAGGCTCGTAGCAACGCTAAAAGCTGTCTTACTTCTTACAAAGAGAAGTGTTTGCAGGGACGCGAAAGTTTGCGAAGCAGAAAAAACCGAAGAGGATTATGTCACCCCATCCGTGAAGTTACGACTCCGAAAAAATCGCGTCACGTATCATTTTAGTCACTCCTCGAAAGAGTATTGGGATCTCCTCAGGGTTAAAGCTTTCGACATGCTACAGTCCCTCGTAAGAATCTCTCCGCTCACCTTCCATGATAGCTACGCATGCGCTTTCATCCACCCCACCACCTCTTATCAACCAGCCCCACACCTTCTGCAATCCTCCTTCTTCCCTTTCCCTCACCCCTGTTCGCTTAGGGGAAAAAGAGGTTTTACTCCGAGGGTCATAGTGGCCCACTCTGCAGGCGTTTCTCCCTCGGTGCGGGGGTGGAAAATTCGGCCGGTCCTGTCGTGGAATGTGCAGGCTTCTCTCTCTCGTTTCCACCCCCCGCAGGATCGATCCACCCCGGCGCTCTGTAAGCTGCTTCCCCTCCGCCTTTTTCCGCCCTTTCGTAGCGTAGCATCTTCCTGCGGACTCACGCTACACCTCCCTCCCCTCCCCAAAAACCGCAGCGTTTGCCCTCCCTCCTCCCCCCACTCCTCCCCTCGGTTACACGGTTTTCGTACGGTAGTCTCGGTTACCGATTCGCCCGGGTTGGATCGGTTTTGCCGGTTCGTGTGAGAGCGTGCTCCCATCTGCCCGTGATATTTGTATGGATACGCGTGTGGGTGGTGCGTGCCCAGGGAGGCTGGTGGATGCGGCGGGAAGATGGCTGCACCGGTCGTCATGAGAGCGGAGGTGAGTTTCTGGTCCCGAGGATGCGTAAGGATTGGTTTAGCGGAGCGGTAGGGGTTCCGGATATGGATTTTCGTTTCGGTCTCCTTGGGGAAGAATGGTTTCGGATATCTTTAACCTCTTAAAGAGTTGTGAAGCGGTTGTGTCTTTGGGGTAGGCGTTGCGGAGGTGTGGAGCTGTGCGGTGAAGACTGTGGAGAATCAATTGCCGTAACCGGTCCATTAGTAGGAAGGAGGTTCATTATCATCTCGTATTCGAATGCAGCAAAAACCCCATTGCGAAGGAAGCTGGGATTTCTCGTGTCCTGTGATTGTAGGTTGCTATTAATAGTGTTTTTCTTTGCGGTATCGATGTTTAGCTATGGATGCTAAGTGTTGTTTTCGGCAACGCAGCTGAGCTTACGTGAATGAAAGGGAAACGTCGTTGTTGTATCTAGCGTTTCCTAGGTAACCGGGTACTCGCTCCTCCCTCAGAGATCCCGCTCTTTCCAGAATAGGCGCAATGCGATTCCAACCTCATCTACTACCTTTACGAGGTCTAGTCTTGCATATTTACTGTATCACATAAATACCAATTACTTTTGGTTTTTGGAGTCTTAATTAAGAGAAGGAATTTATGATATTCCTTTTTTATTGGAAGTAGAAGCTGTGTCTTAGCCGTGTTTAAACACGTCAGAGAGTAGTTATGTGAACAAATTGTTGAAGGTTACATATATGTTTTTATTTCTCCCTTGGCAGTCGTGAACGTGTCACATAAGCGAAGTATTTGTCATTTATGTAAATCTTTGAGGAGATCGTCGCGCGAGTGATTGGATAAAATTTTCTTCTAGTTGAGGAAAGTGGGATTAGCGTAGGAACATACTATGCATGTTATTCTTTTATTCATTACATCGTTGGAGTAAGAAGTACGTATTGTCAATATTATTTCTCATGTTAACTAGTTTTACGCCTGTTAATGTTCTTCCTGATCGGCCTATGTTTTATTTGTTAACATTCCGATTAACTTATTGGCCCCCGATTCCTCCTTTATTCATTTATAATTATCCAATAACGCAACGCAACTTCTTTTTTTGTTTGGAGGAATTTAAAGACATTGATTTATTCCTGCATTTATTTGTTTGCTAAATTTATTGATAGTTCTCTGTTTGTTTCACTTACTTTATGTTGTTGGAAAATTCCAAAATGACAGTATAAGAAAGGCAAACAGATCAAGAATGTTCTTTCCCTTCCATAGCTTGTTTAAATGCAGAAATTTTACTTTCGAAATCAAACATTTAAATTTTATTTAATGTTGTATTACATATCACTGGATCGAGAGGATTTTGTGTAACGTGCAAGTTGTAGATTCTCGGAATTTGAAAATTTTCTTCGAATTCAACGAGGAAAGCAATTAAATATTTATACTCATGATTTTATTCTCCGCAAACATCATTAATTCATTGTTTTGGAATTATGAATGGCCTCATGCATTTTTAAGAACTGTCACATCTATTTTTACCGGGATTTTCGCCGTAGGAAGTTGGGTTCATAAAAATGACTAATAAAATGGTAGTCGATAGTTTTCCATTGATTTTAGTAAAAGCCTGTTCAGTTCAATGCTATTTGGTGTTTGTGATTATGTTTTTATTGTAATGACAATATTGGTGATGATGTAGACTAGTGATCGCGGTTCTCATAGAAACAGAAATTCCCGATAGAGGGATCCATTATTAAACGTTACTTGCTCCTACTAATGAGTACGAAGCGTTTTATTTTATTTTGATGTTTAATTGACTTGTGAGTATGTGGATTAGGACCAAAAAGCTCAGCTGTAACTGAGATTGATGTCTTTTAATTTCCATTTTGTATCTACTATTCGCACTTTATTCTCTTTACCCTGTTAATTTTGACATTAACTCCTTCGTCAAATTCATCAAATATAACGCGCAGCTGTTGCTTAAGGTTAAACTATTTAGATTTAGACTTTTTTCATCCCTGCGTAAACTGTCAGTAGGTTTCGCTGGTTTTTCACGCCCCCCTTCACGTGGGTGTTTTCCTGCACCGTTTTATTTTTTCCCCTAAGTGCAAACTTAGGTTTAAAAAAAAACCCACATAATAGTTCCTTCTTTTATTGCTTTCTTTGTTAGTTCAACTCCCAGTACCTCTTTTTTTCTATCTGTAATGACTAAGGGTTAGATGTAAGAAGACACTGATTAGTCTCAATCTCGCCCATGAATAAAGACGTATTTTTATTATTAATATTTCCGTAAAATCTGTTCTCTAAATATTGACTCAGGCAAGGAATATATACATAGTGCAAATATGCTATAAAGAAGTAGCTATGTTTGCTTTCATCTTCTGACACTAAAGGACTGCAACACTTAATGAGTGATAGAATCAGCTGCTTGAGCCGTGCCTTCGTGGTAGTTATCCGTGAAGGAACGGGTTAGTCGAACTTCAACAACCTACCTACAACTTCTCTTACTCACTTTCCACCGGTATAAGTCCCTCCTTTTATTTGTATTAAACCCAATACGCAATTTTGTTACTTTGTGTAAGGTCATAATAGTGGAAATATAACCTTTAGTATACTTACACAGCAGATTCTGTGTGGAAGGTTCCCTTCTAATGTGGTTATATTTCTATTATTATGGAGAGGTTTTGTTTCCTTTATATTAATCTTCCTTCTTGTCTCTCTACCTTATAATTTCTCTATGATCTCTATTAACAATGGTCCTCTTGCTATAAATATAGTGGCTTCTAAAAGTTCGATTTAATGAATGGTTCTTAATAACTCTTAAACATGCAGACCTTAAGTACTAATAACTGAAATCTTATCACACTCTTCGGTTATTACATTCCTAAGTACTCACTAACTCGGTTTCTAGCTCCATGCTGCCCATAGTATATGATCTCGGTAGATTATCGTCAGTTCTTTAGGAGACGAGCCTCATCTCTAAATCACTAATTCCCCTTATCGCTCTCCGCTCCCGAATCCACTGCGTCGCCGTTTTTATCTTTCGATTCGTAGAAATCTCCCTTCCCTCCGATCGAGTCCCTTTTCCCGCACTGCGCTTTCCAACTTGCTGCGTCCCTCCAAAAGATGATCCTGTGCTCTTCCTAAGAGTGCTCTCTCTCACTCTTCTCCCCTAAATCCTCTTCCCCACTCATCTGAGGGTTAACAACCCCCTTACTATTTCGGGGCTAAAAATCCGTTCCTCCCCCTAACCAAAATCCCCCCATCGTTCTCTATCTCGAGCGAATCCGTTCTGTTTTTGTTTCCCCCGCGCTGCTCCATTGTTTTTCGAATGCGAGTTTTGAATTCTCCCGCTCTCTCTTCGTCTAAGGCTAATTTCCGGTTTGGATTAGCAGATGGCAACCGTATCCACGGTAGGGTTTAAGTTCCTTCTGCTGCTACAGACATGCGTTGTACTGCACCATGTGTTATCCCGTCTGCCTGAATCCGTCAGTGTAGGATTAGAGTTAGGATGGTTTATGACCGATTTTTCCCGAACGGTGGAACCGGTACCACTAATGGAACTTGATAGCCTATAAGGTGCGACTAGTACTGGCTTATATCGGTTTATTTTAAATCCGTTACATTTATATCAGTATTTATATTTTGTTTTTGTTAGTAACTACTGCGTAATAACTTAGCGTGTTTTGCACAGGCTCTGGTGATTCCTTCAGTATTATTTTTAATCTTGTTGATTGAGAGCGGGAAGATTGAACATAACCACTTACCTTCTTCCTCGACAGAAGTTGGTTTTTTGTGGGGGAGTGAACCATAAGAAGTAACGCTGTTTGGAAATATGTAACCTATGCTGTTTTATCCTATCGTCGAAGTAATATTATATTTACGAGTATTAGACTCTGACGTATATTATCAGCATTATATTCTCTATTAAGTGAACCTCGGATATTGATGGAATTATTAATTAAAACAGTTATCATTGTTAAAAATTAAGGAATTTTTGTCATCAAAATTTTCACTTTAAAGAGCTGGCGTTTTCATAATTTTAAGAAACTATTTAATTTTAGAGGTTCATCGAATATATAATTTTCTATTCTATAAGAAAAAATTTTTTTTTTCAAAATTTGAACGGATATTGTAGACGCTAGAATGCACACCAATTGGTAACGCTTTCGCGAACGCCCTGTAGATATCCTATGATATATACGATAAATGTAGTTAATCATTAATGAAAAAATGTTTTACATACTCTCAAAGGTATAATATAGGTATGTACAAACTTAGAAAGCTGTATATTGTACCGTTTTTCTAAAAGAAATTTCCAAAAAACTCTTAAATTTTGCCCTTAAGTGCTTGTAAATTAGGCAATTTAAGTTACATAGACAAAAATGTAGACTTTTCGTAACATTTTCAAGGGAAAGTAACTCGCTAATTCAGACTGAAATTCTCTTATTTACTTAATTATGGGCAAACATCATATCAATACTAATACAATTAAAATAACTATACCTGCAGAGTACATTTCTCTCTTCGCACTAGAATTTTCTAATGCTTTCTTATTGCTCAATCAGGGAGTTCTCGATCCCATGGAAGATAGGATATCGTAGACCTCTGTACACACGGGTCCGCTGCCTGTGTAAACAGAGCATTATGAAAAGGACGAGTAGGAATACGTTTGGCAACGTAGCATATCGAAACTGCCATAAAGGGTCTTACGGCGGTGAATTTCGAGGGGAATCGCCCTTAACGTTCATACGCTGCATTAAATCGGAATACAATCCATCGACTGAGTTTCAAAGTCGCGAGATCGGGAGCTGAGGAAATTACCCAATCTCTTCCTCCCCAATCCCTTTCGATAGAGAAACACCCTCCGCGCTGTTGCCAATTCTCTCCCCTCGCCAACATTTCATCGCGTGACTCTTTACACCTTTCCTTCATTAGCACCCTCTCTAGGCGCCATATGAGTGCCTTTTCGCTAGGGATTCGTGTTGTGTACACACAGCAGGGTGGGAATTTATAAAGGGATAGCGGTGGCGTGGCGAACTATCCGCAATGCGCCGGGTGTTCCGGTCTAAGCCTAGAGCAAAGGGCCTCCTAGTTCGTTATTCTTATCAATTGCATTTGGGGAAAGCAATCATTACGCTCCGCCGCTGATGGATTTTAGCTTCCCCACGGAGTGCAGGCGTCCACCCACTACGGGTTTCCGAGCGTCAGGGTTGTGGCAGGGGCAAAGGTACGAAGAGGGGTTGAATCCGCATTGATTTCCCTTCCGTTGCATTTCCCTTTCGCTTCGTTTCTTTTGTTTTTGCGGATTCTCTATGACGAGACTCTCCGGGTTGCAGCGCGCGTTCATTGGAGTCGGATCGGCCGTTTGGTAAAATTGTCCGTGAATAATTCAGATTGAATGTAATCCGCGTAATTTCCTCTTGGGTTCGTAGGATTGTCGTTTTTCTGGGGTCCTACGCTTACTGCGAAATAGCCTTTTTCATAGCAATGGACGTTTGACCATTCCTGGTAATTATTTTGATAGTTGGAAAGATCCCCTCAAAAATGGGATATTCATGTTTAATCGAGAATATACCTAAAAATTACTCCTTGTTTAATTACTTGTCTCAGTTTCGTATGATTCATTTGTTTAATAGATTTTCATTTTTACTTCATTTCGACTAGGAAGTACACCGAAAAGATATTGTCTGGGAAAGCAAAGACATCCAAATTTCCTTATAAAGTCCCACGTCAATCGAAGGTAACCTTTGGCTCTAGTACACAAAGAAAAACCTTTTAAAAAATTAACTCCCCGTTGAAAATAATTTTTCGTACATTTTCATTAAAAAAATATATCGGAAACTTACGGTATTCTCCTGATCAATGGAACCAATTTCCAGATTCTTTGGCCGGACTTCGCGGAAAGACATTCTTCAATGACAAAGACAAACTTAGTAATATCCACAAAATAAAACTGATGATGGATAACATGGCTGAAACCGGTCGTAATAAACTTTTGTCAATGTTGTTGCAGGCTCCAGTTCGTTCCCGTGCTTCTAAGTAATCGAAAACGTGCTTCAATCGTATGATCATACACGTTTTCATTTTGTAATAATTCCATATCGAGAGGCCTGTGCTTCCTAAGAAATACAGGGCTATTCAATAAGATTTAAACTCCCTAAGCTTCCGCATAGGCTTTCACCCCAATTTGTGCAACCAACGTTTTAATTTACTCTACTTATTTATTTATTTACTTACCTACTTAATTAGTAACGAACGACCTGGTTTCGTTCTAGATCGAACCTGGATCAAATAACGTAAATTAGAAATGGTGCTAAATGACCTTAGCCGTCGACGCACCACTAAATATAAACACACACACAGAAGTTATTTGGAGCGTTTATTGATCTTCTTATTTTACCAATTGTTCTTTATGTGAAAATTTATTGCATACGGGTATGGTGTAGGAATATGTTTATATGCCTATGAATGTATACACTTATAAGATTTATACATCAGTTTAGATTTATATACCGATCCTGTAAGCCGCCACATCACGTCAATGAGATTCTCTTATGGGCTTTGTCAAAGGGAGAGAAATTACCCTATATTCGTAAAATAAACTGACTCCTAGCAACCACTTTGTGTGGGATGGTGAAATGCTAGAGACAAGGTTTTGGGTGACTTTATTTTCCTAAGTCGTATGCAATTGAGCCTCGGTTGTGTTATATTTGCCTGGAACAATAGGTGTACTCAGTGAGGCCATGCTAATGGGAGTTGTGAAACTCAGGGTGTGGCGCGCAAATTCTAGTCGATTTTCGCTCGGATAGGTAGTGAATGAGCGTGGTCGTGATGCTCTCTGTCGGGGATTAGGTCAACTAGCCGATGTGGCGGTGCAGTTCGTTTCCGGGGTTCATCAGCCTCGGGCGTGACACTTGAACCTCCATTTCCAAGAACGGATATTCGCGTCAAGACTTCATATAGCGCTCTCCCTAGATTAAAGTCCAAACCAATTTAATTTCTGGGCCCAACGTGTTTTCCCCTTGGCGAATGTCACCTTCGATTGAGTTTCTATGGAAATTTTGATGTAGTTTCCTTGTCAATTTGTGATTTGCATAGTTTATCCTTTTATTATTAATACTTCATGGTGAAGATTTACACCTATAGAGATTACTTTAATCACGGTGGCGATGGATAACTTCAATAATCTTCGAATTATGACCCTGACTTATGTCATTACTGGGCCGCTCCTTAGTTTATGCTAAGAGCTTATTTATTGCTTCATAATAATTGCGATATTCTAGACATATATCAATAAACTGTAATTTTTATGCATTAAAATCACTCGCGTATTTTCAAATCTACTTCCGAGTCTCATTTTAAACGTTATACGGCGAAGTAATTGCCTGTCCCGGTGTTCTAGAGGTTAGCGTGTTAGCCTAGCAACGGCGTGGTCCTGGGTTCAAATCCTGGTTAGGTTATTTGTGATCGTGACTTGTAAAAGGTTAATTGTGAGTGCCTTCTCGTAAGACCAAAAATCGCCTGATAAAGTCGTCATTATTACTGTAAGTAATAGTTTACATACATTTCTTTGGAGAAGTGAGGCAGTTAGTGGGAAGTTAGCGAAGAATACGGAGAAAATTCTAGTAAACTAGATTATCCTTTTACAAAAACTTTATTCTTCCTATTTCACATTGTGAGAAGAACCATTATTTAAATACTTCTTGTATCTTTCCATCGATTAAAATCCTCACAATGAATCATTTCATCTAAATACTTAACCATTGAGTTTCATTGCTTAAAAAGATAAGCACGCAGAAGAAAAAAAATCTATAAGTATTCTGAACAGGGCATCTTTGGTGGTTAAATGACGAGCGAATAAAGAAAATGTCTGTAAATCGCCTTTTTATCGCCTACAGTTGTTTCTCATAGGCGATGTTTTTCCTTAAATCTGTCTTGATACACATTCTAAATGGTTTCAAGTAATAATGGACTCACCAAATTTTAGAATGATGCAATGGGTAATGTTCGTGATCATCTGCCATTTTGCCCTTCAATTCCTTTGTTAGATTTGTTATTTTACCCTCTTTTTCCCTTTTTGCTTTCATGGCCTTTCGACTCGATAGCCTTTGCTCCTGCGTTAACGTCAACATCTGCGACGATCAACTGTGCCAATCTGCGCCTCTCCCCTCCTTGTTTTGCCCGCGAATCTGCCTCCGTCGATATTCCCTTTTGTCTTCCTGCGCCCATCTCCTTGCAAATTCGTCCCCTCGCCCTTCCCATAATCCCCATTGCTCTCACTCACTATTTGTTCGCCCCATTAATCTCCTCGGACTATTCTCCCCTTCTCTCTCACCCCTTTCCGTTCTTCTATGGCCTCATTTCCTTTATTTCGCTCTTCCGTCCCTTCTCTCGTTTTCCGTCTCTTCTCTTTCCGTTTTTGGCATTTGTTCGCCTTTTTAGGATCCATTGTAGGCTGTTAAAAAGGGGTCTTAAGTTCATCCGTCGGACGTGCTAACTGTGCTTAGCTATTCTTAACGGAACTTGGTTACTATTATGCCATAACCATCGTCAGTGAAGGAGTGGCTGGAATAAGTACCTTTACTATCTAATTGCACACCAAAAATTGGTCTCCTCACTAGGAAAAGGATAAAAGTAACTTTGCAAATAAAGGCGTGCACCTAGAAAAAAATCCAAGAAGAAACGGACGTGAAAAAAGTCTGTCTGTCCCCCAAATACAATGAAATATTGTTCTGGCTCGATAGCCACGTTGACTGCCAGCAAAATTTTACTCCTTAATATTATTGTCCCTAATAGGCCAAGGTATTAGTTCTCAACACTTAACCTAGGCCACTGAAATTTATGGATGAATGAACGAAGCCAGAGCCTCGTACTCTTAAAAGCAAAAGAAGGATACGCATGTCCAGTTAACATGACATTGGACAAACGGTGGACAACGTGTTAATTTTTTACAGCATCTGCCCGGAAAGTGTAAGATTCCAGGTTCGAGCCCTGGTTCTGTAAAACATTTTTCCTGTCCGTTTTTTCTTGGAATTTTTAATTATCCTCCTGTTTTGGCAATTAGTTTTTTATTTGAAATTGTTAATAAATTCTATTCTCTGTGGCCGGAGGTCGTGGAAAGACATTCTAACGGAATAAGTAAAACTTTGTAATATCCGCAAGATGTTTTACCGGTTGTACCGAAGAAACCGGTTGTAAAAAAAACATCTTGTGGATATTACCTAGTTTTACTTATTCCTTTAGAAATTGTTAATGTTAAATATCATATCACTGCAGATCGATGTGAATCGCAAGAATATATGGAGCAGTTACATTCGAATTATACATATATTCTGTGACAACCGTTTTCAAGCATATTTAATCAATTGTGTCATTTATTCATTAACACCCGAGTTCCAGTTATCTTTTCTTCCCGTGTTCTTGTTGTGATTGATGTATCCGCATATACTTGCTCGCATCCTTTACGTAACCTTATAAGTATGGTTACATTCAAGATGACTCTGATGTGCTCAGTAATCGTTGCATTCGATGGAAGAATTAAAGGGGCTTTGTATTCCTATATGACTCATAGGAAGCTGTGTTCTCCATGAATGGCCACGCAGATTTACACTTCTATGTATAGGAGTTTTAGCCTACGCCCCGCTGTGTATTTTATCAACTCTCCCTTTCTCCCAGTTGAGAGGGAATCCAACTAGCTCCATTAGGAAGAGTTTCCGGAAGTGGGAGGCGGTGGATAAATTTGCCTTGCATAAAGCATTTCGTCCCCGAGGAGCGAATCCCCTTCACTCTGCAGGCCATTCTAAATCCCCGTCGGCGTCTATGAGGGTCCCCAAGTAATTAGGTCCCTTCATTCCCCTTTCGCACTCAATGCATTGCTTCCTTATCTCGCTTCTCCTCAAGGGGTTCACTTGAATCATCCGCAGATCTTTTCGTCTGCCAGTTATTGTCCCCGAGATGATGTTCGCTTAACTCCACTTCTGGGAGTGCGTCGGTAAATAATTTACCTTTAGTCTGCTGTTGCAAATCTTAAGCCTTTCAGACTGAATCGATTTTCACGATGTTTTCTACATCTACATAAGTACCCTGCAAGCCGCCTTTCGGCGTGTGGCAGGGAGTGCAAGCATCATGACTTTACTCTACTAATCGATTGCTTTCGCGTATCGTTCGCGGAAAAAATGAATTTTTGGAACGACTTGTTCTAGCATCTATTTCTCGGATTTTTCTCGCAGTATCAGAACGGCCTATATAACATGGGGAACGCATTATGTCAGCTACATCATCTGTGAACGTGCTTTCTCTAAATTTATTAAGTACATTTATCGTTTGTTTAAACCTTCTATCTTCTAAAAATTCCCATCCCGCGTCCTGAAGTATCTGCGTAACACTCACTGACTTGTAACAATTCTTTACAAAACGTATCGCTTTTCGCTGTACTTTTTCTAAATCCCGAATACAACATTTTTCTGCGGGGTCCAATACACTACACGCATATTCTAGGTGAGGCCTGACCAAGGTAACGTAACAACGCTTACGGACTCTTACTTCGCTCCTACCGACAATTCTCTTCACGAATCCGAGTTTCTTCCGAGACTTCCGTAGAGAGTTTGAAAGTTATCATCTATCATCAGCTTGACTTAAATCCACTTTTTAAATTCCCGAATGCGTTATTATCTTTTCTGCCTATACTTCGAAGCGCGGGAAGGATACCTGTCTTTAGAACGATGGTATTTTATTATGGACCGAGTCTAAAATTTCTTTTATATCGAAATCTATTCGGAGTAGATTTCTCAAAGCTCTTCGGAAAATGATGTCTGTCGTCCAATTCGGATCGCGAAAGATGGGAAGAGTTCTTTATTTTTCATCTTATCGCTTCGCTCGAAATCCATTTCTTGAGTGGACAGATAAGATTCTGTGAAATTCGTGCAACTTTGGATCTCGTTTCGTCCGAATTTCGCAACTGGGAATTCGCTCTCGTTTCCTCAATCTCCAGGGTTAATAATCACCATGGTGATGGAGATTGCATCCTCCTGCGTGTACAGCTGTATTCATATCCACCTCCTCCATACCATTTTGTATTTCTTGCTGTCGACGTAACTCATTCATCTACTTTCAATAATTTCGTTTTACACTTACCGAACTGCTGCTCTACCTCGACTAAGGAAAATATTATTGACGCTTTTGGACCAAATAGGCACCCTGCGAACGAATATTTTGGTGGAATACACGTACTCTTGTACATTTATAAAATCATCTTTATTGGGCAAAATTGGGACTAGTGAGTCCCTTATTCCATTTAACTCTTGTCAAAATAATGTATAGATACGAAAATATAACATGATATAAGATATTCAACAACAATATATACAGGTTTTTTAACAAGTTCAGTAGAAATAGGAATAAAGGAAGGAAAGAAATAATTGTTTTATGGAGGGGGAGAAACTTTTATAAAAAAAAAATGTTTCCACTGCAGGAAAACACCCGCATAGAGAAAGGGGGCGTGAAAAACCTGCAAAAATTGTAGGAGAGAATAAAAGAAAGAGATTAATATAAGGATATTAAAAATTACAAATGTTGTAATCTTATACAATATACCATAACAATTATTCAACATAACTTATATCGGAACATACGAGTAATTATTCTTGTCATGTGTGTGTCCAAAAATTCGAAATTGGCCTATAAGCAATTGATTCTGCACGATATTTACTGCTCTCAGAAGTTTGGTTAATCCTTGATATTGTTTATATGTGTGGTGTTTTACAATTTTGGGAAATCACGAGGTTAATCCGGAACGAATTGTCCTCACGTGATTCATCCTTCAATCCTAAATTGATTTTTAAAATTCATCCTGTGGTTATTAGCTAAAACACTTAAAATCAATATGAGTTGGCCGAATATCGTGGAATGACAAAGTTCTCAATAATCACACACTACTTCGTAACTTCCACAAATAATTTTATTTCACGACCGGTTTCGGCCTAAGCACGGCCATAATCAGGTGCTTAGGCCGAAACCGGTCGTAAAATAAAATAATTTGTGGAAGTTACGAAGTAGTGTGTGTTTATTGAGAACAGTTACTTTAGCTGAGATTAACGTATTCTAGAATTTAAGGTGTATCTTTTAGTACGTCATCTACTGAAGAATTACTCAGCGGAATTACTCTAGTATTTTTCTCTTCAATAATAAAATGCGTCTCTACAATCAAGATTTACAGTTAATGCATGACGATAACGATTTCACTAACAATCTCAGCTCGTCATTTGAGTGGCGGAGAATTCTTTCCCAAAGAGATGAGGCTTTACGAAAGAAATATTAATGATAGCTTGCGAATAAAATTCCCCGAGACACAGATAACTATGTCTTTTTATTGTATGTCTTTGTAAAATATACATTGAGGAAAGAAGCTAAAACTTCTCAGGAAATTTCTGGAAACTGTTTCTGGCTCAATAGTACACTCATTTTTTTCTAATCAAGTAAAAAGTACCGTGGTCACTGGTGTACTAGAAAGCGTCTAAAATTCAAATAAAGAATTACGATATCTTAATTTCGTTTATTTGCTAAATATATCAATATCATATTTTAAATTATAACGTATTTATGCCATGTGATCTGTACGATTCTTGTCAGAGCAATATGCTTGCTATATTTAGTCGTAAAGCTTCTAGAGGATATTATTCACACATAATACCGTTGCGTGACCAGTGATATAATCGTGCATCCACAGCACATGAAAAATACTTTGACGTTCACGTTTCAATTTGGAGCTCCCCAGAAAGAAATTCTGCGGTCAACATCCCTAGGATAAATTACTTTTTCTTGCATACGCGCTGATCTTGTATGCTGGGATGCCCCTTAAGACATTATTTAGAGAATCAAATGAGAAAGAAGTGACCTTTATAGGCGGAATTCGACGTTTTATTCCTTCGCATAGTGAAACTTTTTAAATATTCTTCGACTTGAAATGTTGAGGATAGTTTTTGCAATTCTATAGGAACGAAAAGGTATATTTTATGAAGTCTATAAATTCAGATTTCCCTTTGTGAAATTCGATTTTAATATGGCGATGATTTTTATTTTCACAAATGAAAACAAAAAATACCATTCCACATGTTGAGAAGTATATACCCGACTAGTTTCGGCACGTTCGGCCGTACTAAATAATTTAAATCTTGCTTTGATATAAATTGACTATCAGATGTTTAAAACTAGTATTTATTCTTATATCTTTTGATCAGCTGAAGTTCCTACTATCTGAAGAACCATAAAGATACAAATTTATGCAATGTTTATTCATTTGGAAAGGGCAACTTCTTTTCGTATGTTGTTTTATTGAATAGCAGTTCCTTGAACAAGCTCACAAGATCGTCGTTAGTTTCGTTTCGAACTTTTGAGGTCTCTTAATACTCTTTCAAAAGAAAAAGATAATAATAAGCCCAATAATGTTTTAAAGCGATAGATATTAATTTCTTAGCTGAATTTTAGTGCTTTTTATTGCTAATCATTTGCAACTCTTCCTTATGAGAGATTTTCTGTTATACTTATTCTAGTTTTTACTCGCTCATGGTTATAGTTTTTGGATTTTAAATTTTTATATCCGAATGGTAGGTTTAACTTATTAATGATGAGGTTGTGATGTTTCGCACACAAATAATTAGACGTCGAAAGAGAATTGGGTGGGTCATATATTGAGAAGAGAGGGATTGCTGAAAAATATAATTGAGGTTAGAATACAAGGAAGAAAGCAGAGGAGAAGAGAAAGACAAAAGTTGTTATGTGACGTAAAGGGTGGGGTAAGTTAGTAGGAAACGAAAGGGATGCCATTTATTAGGGAATATTAAGGCACATATACCTACCGAGAGAAAGAAAACTTTTGTATGTATGTTTCGCATACCGATTTCAGCACGTCAGATATGCATGCTGTCAATGTAACTCAGGAATTGGTGTTATGGCGACACTTTTTCTGTTTTTTTTTCTTTTAATTTAGTGAATAAATCAAATCAGTTCGTCTGTTTAGCCATTTTTAGCTGCTACGTTTTCTATTCCTTTCCTTGTATTCCGCGCCCATATTTATACGTCTTAATTGTTTATCGGACATATCCCTTGCTTTAATAAGATGAGCCTTTCCGCCATCTTTCATATGGAGTATAGTGTACGCCGATGAAAACGATTTTGACGGATGAAAGAAGTTCATTATAAGTCTCTTCCCCTTTAACGGAGAATCTCTGGGCCACCTCATAAATGTTATTTGTTCGCCAGCGGGATTTGAACTGCGCAATAGATTGTCTGTCGAAAAAAAAAAGACTTCGGAATCCTCTCATTGTGTCCACCGGCCATTGTTGTCGATTTTAATATCGTTCTGAAAGGCGTTGCGGAGGATTTTTTATTGGAAGTTAATCTCGTTGAAGAAAGCGGTCTCTTTTGGTCTTCTCCCCGTATCGCGGCCCAATTTCTCTTCTCAAATACGCCCTCATTATTGCAGCGTCTCCTCATGAAGATTATTCATTTTCGTTTTCATCTTTTTTTTTTTAATTGCGTCCTTCAAATGGAGTATTGAAATCCGTCCAAAGTATTTCTGGGTTGGAGGCTTTTTTAATTTCGTATTTTTCCACTTTCAAATTTTTTTTTACTTTATTGAAAATTTTGTTTTCCTCGATGTTTTATAACTGTTGATTTAGCCTTTTATTAATTTCATAATCATCTTCTTACGTGTTTTTGGATTCCTCTTCAGGCCTAGATTAAGTTTTCATGCTATACCTTTGTTATTAGATATACTTCTTGAGAATTTTTGTTCATAGTCATTTTATTAATTAATTTTATCTTATGGTTAGTTTAATATTAGTTAGGTAGTTAAGTGGACTGTAAAATCTGTTTCTAAAAGATTTAAATATTACTGTATTTTTTAACTATATTAATGGTTTAAACATGAACATTAATTACCATCGGAAACATCAGTTTGGAACGGGATTAAAGGCATGACAATTCCACTTCTAAATGAAATCTGTGACGTTACCATATTCTATTCCGTTGATCACGTTCAATTGTCATTCCATTAGATTTTAATTTTATCGATTTTGTATATTTTTTGGTGTTAGACAAGTTATTTCGTTCATGTTCTCTACACGTCTGTGAATAGATTGGAAAAATTTATAGTCATATTTCATTCTCTTCTTGTTAGATCTATTGCGTTTTTTTCACAGAATTACTGGTGATATTTACAGTATGACCTTTTTTGTCGCTCAAGTTTAATGATTGATTATTGCTTAAATGTAGGCGATATTAATAGTTGCAGTCTCGCCCAAAAGATGACGTTTCATTATTGCTATAATTGTTATTGTTAATAATAATCAAATTCACTGTATCTAAGGTTTAGAATAATAATAAGGTCTTTATTAAAGGCGAGATTGAGACTGAAAAGTCTCTTCTTCCATCTAACCTTGTAACCTTGTAGAGTCTATGTTCATTGAATAAGTCTCTTACATCCATATACGGATAAATTCTCTTTTATAATTTTAAGGAGTTATTTGGTTTAGGGAATCGATTATTTGAAGAGACTCACCTAAATAATTAAACAATGTCGGTGTATTGTTGTTGCAGCTTTTGTTCTAAATTGAATATATCGATAGAAATATTTACTTAAAATAATTTTATATTAAATTAAAAGCCCTTCTATCTTCTGGGTTTCTTAATGCTACAAAAAGATAAAATTTCCTGAAAATGAGAAGAAATATAGACGTCGTTTATTCGTCCGACACTTTTCTGTCCTCAATTCCATGTTTCCGCTTGGCTTCCGACTCGAGCACCATCTATCGGCCGTTTCCCTTCCTACCCATTCCTTCGCCACAACTTCACATTACACTTTCCGTATTATCTCTCATTGCAGCGTCTTTGCATTCCCATCACGTAACGTTCCACCCTTGCATCTAATACTCAACGTTCTCATATTCATTATACTTTATGTATTATCTTCCAACTGAAGCACATTCCTCCTCAACCGCATCTTTTCTCGTCTCTTGCGTCGCATACTCGAGAGACGTCGCCGGTTTCGGATTCGCGGCCTCTTCGAATTAACTGTTATTCTCCACGTGGAATGGAAATTGTTCGTGGAATAACTTTATACCAAGAAATTTGAATATTCTTATGCGAAAGATCACAGCTGTTATCCTTTAAAAAAGAGAAAAAAAAGTTAAGTTTGTGTTTATATGGGTCGTCAACCTTTATTTCGAGAGATATCCCTTCTGTAATTAAACAGTTTCCTCGTTTGCGTTGCCATGACAACAACGTTAGCTTGTTTCTCTTATTTGCCTTCGCGATCTGAACTTGTTTACATGCTGGAAGCTAACGCAGTTTGCGACAGACTGATAGGTAAATTTCAGTCAGCTCTCCGTATTCTTTCTTGCATCCTGATGAAATGTTCCTTTATGTTTCTATTTCTCTTCTCTCCTAATTGGTCAAATCTACTGTTCTTAAATGGTCTATGAGCCTCTGAAGAACTCCTTCTGAAAAAATTATAATTTCCTATGAAAGGAAAATATTTTGGAAAGAGTATTTCCCCAACAGTTGGAAGAGACGCGGCATGGTAGTTCAGTGGTTAGAATACCCGGCCCGGAAAGTGGGAGGAATGGGTTCGAGTCCCAGTCATATCGCTATTTTTCACACCTGTTATTTCCCGGAAAGTGGGAGGAATGGGTTCGAGTCCCAGTCATATCGCTATTTTTCACACCTGTTATTTTCTTGAAAATATTTTGGTTCAGTTTACATGGTATACGTTGTATGATCAAAACACACGCGGAATTTTTAAATTTCCCGGGCTGTATAATTGCAATTGTCAATTTTTTTATGGGTATTTGCCCACTTGTCCCTAACGTGTATTATTAAGGGCAGCCATTTTGAAAGCTTATTCTATTGTTGGCAGTCAAAAGGGTTACACGTGTTTAACTGTGATCGACGATTTTTTACTTGCGGCAAAAAACGGAACAAAGAATTTGCATTAAATTCTTCGTCAGAAATGGAATAAAGTGCATTGGAAATGTTAAATGTTGTTGCCCGTATCTCTCAATTGATTTTATTATGTATTTCACATTGCGATAATCTTACTCATCTGTTTAGCAAGGCATTTTTTTCAAATTTAATTGAAGTGATCTTTAATCGAGATGAATTTTTTAGTTAAATAACCGGTAATTAGTCGGATTATTTATTATCTTGGCGTTGATTTCTGGGTATTATACTTCAGCGTTATTGTAAGATGACGCTGTAGACTTTCAAGTGATTTTGAAGTAATATTGAGCACACTTTAACGAAACTTAATGATATGAATGCAAAATATGAAACGGAAAATAGTATCCGTTCATCCAATTTCCAAATATATAAATACTTCTTAATAGGATGATTGCGTTGAGCGAGAATATTGCTAATTAGATGCGGTACACCATAACTGTTGCTATGTTATCGTTGCCTTGGAGTTTATATTGCTACGGTACTCAGAAATGTTTTCACTTGTTTGTTTACTTTTCCCTAGGATATTTTGATGAGACTGTAATTTCCTCCCTGAAATTATGAACAGTTCCCATACACCGTTTCGCAATTGTTTATGGATCAATAGCAGGGCTGCTATATTTTGAGAGGTTTTCGTCAAAACGAATGTCACGGCATTTGCTTCCCTTTATTGTCACACGGAAATTTTCATTCCATCTGTCCGTGAATTTCCGGTGGCGTGATGAATTGGAAAACTAACGTATTCCCGTTCAATTTTTTGTCTTTCGTTTCATTTTCGTCGTATCCTTTCATCTTTTTTCCTTCTTTTGTCTCCTTCGCCAATTTTTCACCTTCCATCGCAACTCCAGCTCGTTTCCCTCGTGCTTTTTCCTCTTTCAAGATGTCTCTCTTGTTCCTTTGCGGACTTCTCCCTCCCTTCCTGTGTATCCCCTCATACATTTGCTCTCCCCCTTCCATACACCGAATCCCCAGCCTTTATTTAATCTGCCTACTATGTAAATGCTCTCCTTATAAACGGATTTTTGGAATTTTATTATCTCCTCCCTTTCCGAAGGTGTTTTTTTTTTCTTCTCAGGGAGTCTTCTCTGTCTGTATATTCCGCGACGCAATAAGTTATTTGAATAAGTGGGAGATTATTACGTTTGTTAAGGGATTAATGTATCCAGGAGATCATGATGCAATTACTTTTATTGTGTGGCAAGCTTTTTCCATGTTTTTAATGCGTAATGTACGAATTATGAGACTTGTAGCTTATTTATTGACTACTTTAATGTTTTATACAATGAAGTATGAGTTTCCTTACCTGTCTTGTGTGGAGTTCTATGGAATAAAGATTTTCTACATATAAAATAATTATGTTTCTAGTTTTTCAGTGCATTTCAAACGTTAATGACCGAAAAAAAATATTACAGGGCCTAACCTAGCGTGGTAAATCGTAAAAATAATATCATTCTCCATTCAAGTAGATCGGTAATGCTGATTGGAGATAAAATTCTCAAAAATTCTCGATAATTTCTCATTTTTGCTTTCCTTTTCACTCGTATGATAATTCGATTAAATTATAAAATGATAGAGCCAAAATTCTATGAAAGAAATCTCACTCGAAAAAGTTTTCGTGAAAATTTTAAAAGTCGAATGTTTACAAGAAAGGACTGACGAGGATTTACCACTAGAGTGAGTTAAATGATTATAAAACATTTTGAAGATCGATCTGTTTTTATAGTCATTCTTATCTTAGAGCGAACCAATGTACCTGTCCAAAGAACTATGCTGCAGCGCTTTAGATATTCGTTGTATATCGTAGACTGCATAAACCCATAGTCGGGCAGCATCGTCGTATTTGCTTGCCAGCTTCCTCCCGATGTATGGATGCATGCACCTGCCAACCTAACCATCTTCCTATTCAGGCTATTATTATCCCAGTTGGGTGGTCCCACAAAGGACCCACTTTTAGAGAAAGTAGACTAAAACTCTGAAAAGAGTTGCATTCATCGAATGTGTGGGCTGTTAAATTGGCACTCCTTCTTTCCTCCCTTCGTTTCGTATAATTTTTCGTCCATATCTTTCCTGTCCTTTACGGGTAAATGCTCTTTGATAACGGACTTTCCATTCCCTTGGCTCTTTACCCTTCCGTCGCCTCTGCCCTGAAACTTGAATCAAGGGCGACTTTCACGTGAAGGTCACGAAGTTGAGGTGCATCCTTCCGCCTAGATACTTGCCGTGGAATACAATGTTAACCCATCTTTCAAGCAGTGCTTTCATTATAGAAGGATGTCCAGTAACTTTTTGTCGCCGCTGATAGCGAAATTCCACCGTGGTACATAGTTTCATCTATTCTTTCGTTCTGTTTAGGTTTGATTGCCTTGGTTTACGTCGTTGTTGTTTAACCTTTAACTCTGATAACTACTCATTCAGACGATATACTAATCGAAATACTTGTGAGATTATAAGTTTTCATAAGATAGGACTTTTTTCGCAGTAGCAAAGAGTTCGCATTATGAAAGATTTTCAAGGCAAGATAATTTAAATTCTAAGATGAACCCGGAACAACAAAATTAACAAATATGTTGATTAATTTGATATAAATCGACGAAATGGACGTATGGTCATGTCCAGTGACTTGGAAACACTAAGTGAAACCTTACGTAAGTTAATGATAATAATTAAGCGTCTTTATGAAAGGTCAAAATTAGAGAATTCTTAATCACTTCTTACGTCTAATCCTTTGTTATTGGATATATAAAAGGAAGAGGTAGCTTTTGGGAGATCCAAAAGAGAAAAATATGCATAATAAAGAAAATTATGGGGGTTAAAAAAACTTAACTTTGAACTTAGGAAATAATGAAGTCCTGCGGGAAAACGCCCACAGGAAGGGGATCGTGAAAAACCTGCGAAAACCTACCGATAGGTTCGTACAGATATTCCCAAGAAGAAACGGGCAGGAATAAAGTCAGACGGAACCGGGACTCGTGCCCGGGTCCCCCAATTGCCGGTTGGTTGCTCTATCTTTGCTATTTCCTTGTGTGTTTCGTACAAACATTTTAAATTCTAATGTAGCTTTTTTCATTGATACTTCGGCAACCAATTTATGTTGAATTTTCGAAATTTTTTTAGTATCTGGAAACTTATATACCGATTTTAGCATTACTGAACTTTTTACATTTATCGATCTTATATACTGGTTTAAAATTCAGCCTATTTTGTACCCTTCCACTCCTCTGGCAGCGTTTTTCGTCATTTTTTAAACCTTTCCATCATCTGCGAAGTTATCGATTGGCATGAGCGATTCTGCGAATCAAACGATTACGAATACGTACAAGCTGATAATAAATAAAATTAAATCTGTTTACGCATTTGTTTACTGAGTACGTTTATAAAAGGTTATAACTAATCAATTAGTCTGTTTCCAACTGCAACTCTGTAATGGGAATAAATAAATGCACGATATTTGGAAATTCCATGAAGATTAGGCTCAATTTCGTGTTTGATGTAATCTCTGTTCAGGTTTATTTGTCCGTTTTACGAATAAAATTATCTTTTCTTGTTTTATTTATCGATGTAAATTTTTTAATCCTGTTTATTCTTGATCGTTCATATTTTTTGACTGCTCAGTTAAATTTAATCTTTTTTTTCTCTCTTTGACTCCAATGAGCATTTTTTGGGAATATTTGACTCATTAACTTCATTGAATTGATGTCGAAAGCTACTGATGTGCTTGAAGCTTATAATTTCCACTGGTAATAAATAGAATAATGAAAGTAAAATTGTAATTTTAAACTGTATCATTAAAGTTTCTTGTGACACCTTACTAATTATTTTCTTTTCTTTTATTTTGCAGAAGCAGTTGAGGGAGAGGAGGAAAACCAGTGATCCAAATCTCTCCAAGACAAAGTGAGTACCGATTTACTTTTGTTTTTATATCGTATTTTATAGTACATATCTGGTGGCGCCTTCGTATTTTCAGAAGTATGGTTTTTCAACACGGTAGCAACCTTTTTAATATTTCTGCTAGACATTATATTACTGCTAGCGATACTGGTAAGGATGATTGTCATTAATTTAAATTTTAAAATCGAAAGTGCTGAATTTATCAAGAAAAGCACTGATTTCCTCCAATTATCGCATCCTTAAAAATAGCCAATTATAAGATAACTTAGTAAACATCACTACTAACATTTATGCTCGAAACTTCTGAATACTACATTTCTAACTATATAAACATAAAATATTTTAAAAAGAAACGGTTAAAGCAAATTGGTATGAAAGTATTATTTTAATATCTAACTTGTAATTAGCCTTTCTTATATTTTCTTTGTACCAGATTTACATCATATTTAAAATAGCTTCTGGCGTAATCAGGGCATCAAACTGTAATATTATTCGCTTCAGTTTTCTCTCCGGGTCAGCGAAAAACCTACATTTTTTTTAGTTCCGGTTTCTGCCTTCGTTCAACCGGTTTGAACAGTTCATTTTTTTTTCCTTCTTACTATTGTAATATTATATCCTTCTGAAGGTTAGTTTTATTGATTCTAGCATTTTTCTATGTACAAACAACACTGAACGAACGATTAAGACTTAGCCGTAGTTGCACATGGCAAGGAAACCTTTCTCTGATTAAATTAAGTAATATTTGCTTTGTTGGTTACCAAGAAACGAAAGAAATTGCGTTGGGTAGGGAAAATTAAGGCTCATGAACCTACCTAAAGGTGGGAAACTTAAGTATTTATGTGCATTTTTCGGTACCGACCGTCGAAATAACTTGCTTATCTTGCTTGCTGTCGTGTTTCGGGCTCAAGAACTTTATTATTTTCTGTTCGGTTTCGGTTTTCACTCCGCAAAAAAATAACGGTTTTTCGGTTTCCGGTTCGATGCCGTGTGTAAGACTTAATCTTCATTCCAAGAAATTTCATCTTTATATTAGTCTGCTATCGCAGAGTATCATCCAAAGGCAGTGCGCTCTTAGTTTTCGTTAAATAGAGTTGAATGTTATGTCGGTGGTAAATACACGTTAGCATTTGTATATACTTCTGGTTCCATTAGTACGAATTGCGTCGTTATGTCTCAATGAAGGCTTCATAGGCTTGTCGAAGCGCCCCACGCAGCACTAACGGAGAGTTAATGCATAAGGGGCCGCAGTTTGCCACCCTCATTTGCTCCTCTGTCAGTGGACCCTCGCGATTATTCTCCCCTTCTCGATTCCTTTTATCGATGGCAGGGAATCGATCGATCGATCGATAGAGGTGTCCGGGGGTAAATGAAAGCGACACAATATAGCACGTCGGCTAAAGCAAACAGATAAGTGAACCATGTCCCGATAAAAGTGTGCTCTGCATTAACACTCGAGGCGCGGTGGCGACCCTGGTATCTACATTCGGCGCTGGCTTTTTTGCCCTTGCGGATGACTTGTCGGTTGGAAAGTGTCCGTTTTCGGAGGTCCTTTCGTTTTATCGCGAAAGCGGCGTACGGATTGTGTCCGTTGAATGATTGGTCTTCATGAAGGATCAGTTGTTTTCTCGTTGAATGTCGGGTGAATTTTGACGCGTAGCTCTTTGTATCTTTGCGAGGGATTTTCGCTCTTTAACCAAAGCTGTTTTCAGCTTTTGTGGCTATCTGTGCGTAGATTAGAAGGAAGAATGAAGTTGGGTTATTTGACTGATTAATCCGGAAATTTTAGGCCTGTGAAAGAGAGTGTGGTGCATACATTCATACGACTGTTTTTCGGGGGAAATCGGGACTAATTAGTCCCGTTTTACCCCGGTAGTAATAAAATAAATCAGTTACAATTACATTACTAATACATAATGGAAATATAACAAACATAAATGTAAGGGAACACACTAAATAAACAATAATATTAGATTTAGAAAAGTTACGAAGTAAGAAAATGTAGAATAAAGGTGTAAAAGAGTGGGGAAAGAAGGATAGAGTGAAAGTACATAAAAATTATAAGAAAAAAGAAAAGTTCAACGTTAAGAAAGGTTTTGTTGGACACTGTCAGTATAGATTTGATTTTGGAGGAAGGGCTTGGGGTAACGTTTCTTAAATATAGGTAATGGACGAGAATTTTGGATATGTGTTGAGAGTAAAATAGTAGAAATGTATTTTTATGTAGAAATAATACATGTACAAAGTTATCTCTTAATTTACTTCCTTTTTCGCTACTTTTTCTTATATTACTGGTATTACTGACTCATCTGAAAATAAAAAAGTCAAGTGTGCCGTCTTCTCGTATTGTGCGCGATATTCTAAGAAGTTTACAGGTTTATAATTCGAATCTTAACACCAGTGAACGAATGAATGTCTCATATTTGGTACATACTGAAAAACATGTGTTTTGCTTAATTTTCAATATGGTCCACAGTTGCTGGCAGGAAGCAGTAGGCTTTTACACCTCGAAAATCGAAATCCTTTTAATAAATATTTAAGTAATTAAACGTTGACAAAGGAAATGGGTGGGCCAGATATTTGGATGAGAGGTAATGCTACACAGTGTGATTGAAGGCAGAATACAAGGGAGATAGCAGAGGAGAAAACAAAAGTTGTTAGACGGCATAGAGGGTGGGGTAAGTCACGAAAAAGCGAAAGAAATGGCGTTGAGTGTGGAATGTTGGGGCACATTAACCTACCTTTAGGTAGAAAACTTTTGAATGTGTTATGAATGTTTAAGTCGGCTGAATCAGTTAACTTCAGTATATTTTCAATTGTATTTAGCCCATAATGACGTTCGGTAAGTCATGGGCTCCTGTAAGAAACGACGGACTGCTGAAGAAAAACCGCGAAATTGGAGAATTATATTTAAGAAATCTTATTCACTGGGTTCAAATTTTGTCTTCAAGAAAAAGGAAAGCATACTAGGAGAAAATTTCGAAACTGGGTTGTTTACATAGGCATTATCTTTCCTACGTATGTTTGTTTACTCCGCAAGCTGTATTCAAGTTTTATCCAAACAAGCAAGGAAACTCGCAAATGATAAGGCGTCATTAAGGAATTTTCTAGGAGAAGTATCCGATTTCTCTGGTTGAGTAATCCCTCGGCTTTGTTAATTTCGATGTCACAAGACTTGAAAATAATTAATGGCCATCCGAACGACGTGTTGAAGTAAGTGTCCCTTCCTCACTGATAAATGAGCTCTTTCTCGCTACGTTTACTCTTTTTCTTCGTCTACTGCCTTTTCCTCCGTTAATACAGAAAGACGCTCTCGCAACGGAACCAGGAAATTGCGAAACCTTTTTCCTCTCGGTTTTGTATTCTTTCGATTCACCTGTCTTTCGCTGTGGAATAGAGCGTTTCCTTTTATGATTCTCGCGTTATGCTTCCCCAAATTGTATAATTTTGTATGTCACAAATCCTGTGTCATTGTTAGAAGAGTGTACAAACCTCGGCCCACTAATGACGTCTTCAACGCTTTGTGCCTCATTCTCTTAAAGTGTCACAGTTTCCCATAAATGTTATTCATCAGTAGTGCAGTCATTAGTTTTCTAGTGGGTAACGCGTTCGTCTTTAGCGAAAGCGGTCCCGGGTTCGGTGGCCCAAATGCGAAATGACCTCGGCTGTCGAAGCACTTTTAACAATTCTACTTAAATAGACGAACCATTTCAGATTGTTGATTACTATCAATTAGTCTATGCAGTTTGTACATGGCTTATAATGACTTACATGCTGTTATTTGGCTTTGACATCCCTGGCTTAACATTTTTGTCATATCTTAGTTACAACGCATTTTCCTTAGCTATTGATAGCAAATACCCTAATTGATACACGGAAAAATTATACTGGGATTATTGCAGTGACTTTATCAGCGAAGGCAGTTTTTTTTAAACGTTTTATTGCGTTTACTTTTATTAGTCAATATTTTGGAAGGTAATCAAAGAATTCGTCAAAATCCAAGCATTATCGTCTTTTTTAACGTGTTTTAGTTTTACTTGTGGTATCTGCCCTACGATCGAAATTTAGATAAGTATTATGCTCGATATGCCATAACCAATATTTTTTTATGGAAAGCTGATTTTAGTGGTATCTCTATTTATCTTGAAATCCAATTCTACCGCGAGATTTCCAATGTACCAATAGAACTTATAGGAATTTTCAATAAGCAAATTAGGTCATTAATTTATAAACGGCCGAATTTTTTGCCTTTTTTCACACAATTGACACGTATTTCCATTCTCATCGTTAGTAACAATTTATAGGCATGGAATGCCTTTCTTTTTTTAATAATCTTATTCTCAATGTTTGTATTTTTAATACATGTTTTTTTAAATGTATACTATTATATTTTTATTTTAAAATTTTTATTATTATTATTTTCATGTTATTTTTTTATTGTCTTATTGTTTTATTATATCATATTTAATATTTTTGTGAAATGGATGATAAGACTTCATAGTCTCAATTTTCCCCAAATAAAGTCTTCCGCCTTCTTTCAAACGATTATGGAGCATTGCCATCAAGTCATTATAACATTCATTCCACTTATAGTATATCTTGGCTAGAATCACCGCATTTTTTATGCTCGCATTTCAGCGGAAGTTATCGCATAGTTATATTTCCCCCTAAAATTACCAGTATAACTGTCGAGTTATCTTGATATTTAATATTTCATTTAAAACGGCTGATCTTTGTCACCAGCGTGACCTGCCCCAATCTCTTTATGATGCGGAAGATAGGCTATCAAGAGCTGTGATATAACTAGAAAAGGGTGTCATAATTCCTCTCGGACATTAGAGTGCCCGTTTCCTATTCGAGCGAAATCGCATGCAAGGATTAAAGCTCTAAACACATATGGGAATAACTGGACGGACTCGATTCCCTTCGCCTCAACCCCTTTTTGCATCTCGCTTCTATCCTCTCTCTTTGGTACGGTGCCAACTTTCTTCCCACGATGTGGCATTGGCATTGCTCCTGTGTTAGCTCACGATTTGTTGTTCTGCTCCACACACTTCGTCCCTCTTTTATCTTTCGGAATATGAATGACCCACATCTTCTTACAGACACCAAGTCCTTCAGTTTAACACTACGTTTGTTAAACTAATTTTCTACATTATGGGCTAAATTTAATACTTCATAGACTCATTCTTTTAAACTGTGTTTCGTTATTTTTCCTCAACGACTCTTGGTGATTTTCTCCTTTCGATTTGTATCCTGCGCTAGCTCATGGCCTCACTGTAGAGTGAGCTCAGAGAGGACGTTTTGTCGTTTTTAAAGTTGAATAATCTTCTGATGGAGTCTCAAATGGTCCATGCACCCTAGGGAGGGGCGGATTTATAATTAAGCGCTAGCTGGGGGCCTAATCTTTATGTGGACCTCAATAAGACTGCTCAGAAATCGCAGTAACGTAGAAAGAAGTTACTCTTGTTTTTTGCTGCAAGAAAATATTTGTGTGTGTTGTATAAGTCTATATAATATGTTTATATTATGTATATAACTTTTTTATGCCACCCTTCAATGTGGCATCATCTATCCATCTACCAAGTCTATTCATCATCTTTTTAAATTTATAGTAAAACTACGTATTATACTGCAAAACTTGTTCATTTATTCATGACGTACAGCATCGACTGATATTTCTGAGGGATCTATATTTGTGTATTTTATGAAAAATTCGAATTGCTACTCAATTCCTAGTGCGGGCCTCAATTTAACTTTGGCGTCTAAAGCCTTTGACAGCTTAAATCTACCCCTGGCTCGGTCTTCTGATTGCTAAAATTCGTACATGTCCTCACTTCTGATTTTTGTTTCTAACTTCAAAAAATTATACAATATTCATTTTAATTTTTGTTAGCGACTTATGAATTATTATTTCAATTATTTAGCGTTAGAGATAGAGCGAATTGGATTAATTTAAAACCTGTGTTATAGCGAATTCCAAAAATACAAAGGAAATTTAATTATTGTAAGTGGTTCAGGGTTAAGGGTTCCAATTCGTTAAGATCTTGTTCTTTGCGTAGTACCTAATATAACTAACTAATCTTTTTGTTGATTTATGCAGTAATTGTGCCTAAAATTCGACCGAAATTAAACTGCGTAGTAACGGATGACTGCATAACGAATATTTTTGTTTCATTTTATTTAAATCTTTATTTCAAGTTAACCATATTATTCAAGCGATTAATTCATTCGCGTATGAAGATGATTCACGTATTACATAATTGTAAAGATTTCAGTTGGTAGCAACAAAAAGGGAATTGAGAATACATCTACGTTTTTCTCCGCAGTCAGTATTTTCCATACGCTAATGCATTCAGGATTTGTGCATCTTCTCGGTCTTCATGATTGCTTATCGTTAATTACTCGGATGTAATTATTTTCGAAAGACCCTTAGGCAAATAAATAAAGAGCTTCGTCGTATCTTACTTCCCAACTTCGATTTCGAACGTTGTCTATTTGGATGGTATGTTTCAATCCTTAGAAATAAGGTTCAAGGAAATAACTTCGGCCGTGGATGAATATTGTTCGATTGATATTTTGAAATCAGTGCTTGATTTGGAAACGTGAATGCTGTAGCGAACATACTCTCGGTAATTATCACCAGGTTAAGTATAGAGGTCGCTTTAATCCACCGAAATTTGCTTGCGCTGTTACGAGGTGTTGGTTGGGGTCAGCGGTCGGACGCAATAATGGAACGGCGCCTCAATGGCCCCATAAATGGACCCTTCTGCAGACACTAAGGAGTTTTAATGCTTCGACACGGATTTATATCCCTCACTAAATGTCTTCTGTGCTAGCGGGTCCGTGCTTAAGAACTTAAGGCTATCGTAGAATCCTCGGTGCAATAATTCACTACTTAGGCGACCGACTTACATCTACAAGAATACAGTACAAACTGCCTTTCGGCGTGTGGCTGGGGTTTGTCTTATGGCTTAAAGAATGCGGTAGTCCAAAGAAGGGTAATTTCCGCGATCTCGCATCGTTTGCTTCTATGAAGCAGCCTATTTCATCATCTAACGAATGGAGTAACATGGATTTCTTTTTATAGAAGGAAAATTTTGTAGTAAAGATGTAATGATTGGATGAAAATAATTGATTTTTGTAACGAAAACTGATAAAAAAATGAATAACACATAGGCGGAAAATTCCACGTAGTTTTTACGTTACTATAGATTTTAACGATATATTATCATGTATTTATACACTGTTTTTGTACGCGTTTCGTTTACTTCCACAAATTCTATGAAGTACTATATCTCTCATGTATATGACGCAATTGAATATAAATAATCAGCTATATTCCAAATATTTCATTATTGCATCATAAAACTATTAAGTTTATTTATGTATTCTTTATGTGTAATATTTTATTCCGTATTTTTATTTTAAATGATGAGTTACTATATATTCTACTTTATATTATGTGAACTTAATGTTTCATTATGTAATCCAGTGCTCGTGCCTTTTTCTTTCTTTTAATGATGCCTATGTCTATCTAAGTACCCTGCAAACCGCCTTTCGGCGTGAGGCACGCACCGTGACTCTACTTCCCTAATCCGGTAGTTTCGCTTATCGTTCGCGGAAAAAATGAATTCTTAATTTGATTCGTTCTAGCATCTATTTCCCTGATCTTTCTCGCAGTATCGGAACTGCTTAAGTAACATGTAGAACGCATTATGTCGGCTACATCATCACTGAACGTGCTTTCTCTAAATTTATCCGGTAAATTAATCCTTTGCTGAAATCTTCTAATGTTTTTCCTTCTTAAAATGTTTGAGTGTTTACATAAAAAATCATCTACTACATGGTAGATAATTTTTAATTGTATCTTAAGATTGATCTTACTTTTTTGTATTCTATATCTGCATTAGTTTCTACCGAGTTTTTCTTTGTAAAATTGTCTCGACTTTGTATCTAGTAAACTTATCTAACACTGAACTTTTTTATTTTGTGTTTGTCTTTTAATTCTCAATTCCTCTCTTTTTAATATTATTTGTAGAATTTAAGGGGGCATCTGAATTAATATTATTTAAGTACTTATGTATACCCAATAATATATCATATAAGTGTGAAACAATGCGCGGAAATAACAAACGCAAAAACTATTGGCGTTGATTTCGTGACGTTGACGTGGTGGTTCTCATTGGCATACGCAGCGGTTGAAGCTGTTAATTTTAACTCGCACCTTATACACCCCAAATTTTTCCCTTGATGTATGTACGAAATAGAATGCATCTCATACATGGGGAAATACTGTAATTTAAATGATTGCATACCTTACTCGCTAAGTTATTCGAATTTATTTAACAGAAAGTTTTTCGCGGTTCTGTCTTTAATTTTCTAGAAATGGTTTCATGTCGTCCCTACTGCAAATTTTATAAAATTAAGTTTGAATTGCGTTCTTGGTACAAGTTTTCCCTTATTCGTTTGTTTTGGTATTTTTGCAGCCTAATTTTTATGAACCTTCAACTTCTGTATTGAATAATTTCCAGCCTTTTTCCGTATCGTCAAATTTTAACCAATTATCAGAATAAACGTATCAGAACCAGAAAAAAATGTCTTTCCTGATTGAATTCATTAAAAATTATGGTTATTCTCAAGTCAATTGTCTCAGACTCATAAACGCTGGATCTGTTAGCGTTTTAATGTATATGCCCGTGTGTAGTTAACTTAATCAGGCGTAAGCTTTGAATTTACCCTCTTTAGATTCGGTATACACAGTGGTAATAAATGCTACGGATATTTTCCAGAAAAAGGTGTTTCAGGCGCTGTTGCCATATCATCGCCAAAACAATATGAAACAACGAACTGGACTAATTCTCTATAGTATTTAATGTAGAACTTCTCACATTAGACGAAGTTTGCTGTCTACTCACAGTGTAATTGGTGCTGAAAACCGAGAAATATTCCCGTAGCAATTATTAAATTGCCATCCTCTTTCCTGCCATTATCTATTAGGATTCCCAGGAACACATTTATTATTCAGTTTAGGAGTTATTAATGGGGAAATATCCTTACGACCGCCATTTTCAATTGTACCGGACTATTATCCGTGTGATACCCGCGTTCTAATTTCCCCCGTTTAGGTGGCATTGTTCTTAATGCGCTGGCGTCGGCGTGTCTCTCACCAAGTGGAATTCTCCGTTCTCCTTCTCCTTGTTAACACCAGCCGCTGACCCAAATAAGTGCGTCCAAGGGATATTTTTCCCTCTACGGCGTCGATAATCAGCCCCTGATGTTTTTATTACCGTTCGGTATTACTCTCGAGAGCAATTAATTGCCTTCGTTATTCACTTGGTTCAGGAAGTCGCGGGGGTAATAGATTGCGATGAGTATTCTGCGTCCTACCTGCGGTCGCCATGGAAAAGGGAGCGAGTTGGTGGGCGGGGAAAGCATTAGTCCATTTGGTTTTCTTGTCTGTAAAATGTGGACGTCAAATTCAACACATTCTGTTGTCAAGGTGACGAAAGAAGGGTGTTCAAAATTGTGCCTTTTTTACATTTGTAAATATTCCAAATTTTGGTGGTCTTTGCTTATATTTAAAGTACTTTCGATGCTCAGAACTCACCTGATAAATGTGAAACACGGAATATTTTTTTAAATGACCACCGTCGTGGTTATAACTCCCGGTTAGGTCCAAGTAAATTTTACGGAAATGTTGAGATTATTTAGAAATTGTAAAATTGAAACGTGAAAATTATTTAGAATTTATATTCTTCTGTTTGGTTTTCTTAAAGAATGAAGTATGTATTTATAGCTTTTACTCTCTGGGACGTTTTCTTTTGTTTTGGTAGTTAGGAAATGCCTTGGCTTTGAAATCGGCGCATAACCCATAACCTGCGATTATAACCACTGAAAAATATTTCAGGAATGAACGAAATGTTTTGTTTATTACCATATTGGTTCTTTTTACAGTGTTATGTATTTTCCTAATTAATTGCCATTATTCATATTGCTTAAATGCCGTTATTTAAGGCTTTTGATCAGTTAGTCGTTATTACACTCGGATTATTATAGATATCCTCTAGACATTTTTCCTATAATTAAGGCTTATACTGTCGAATATCGTAAAGGAGAATTGATTGCAAAATGCTAATGAGTTATTGATAAGGAAATATCGTTTCTGAGTAAGTTAAATTATCAATAGAGTCGCCTTTTTTACAGTTATATGTCGTTAGGTCATACGTAGTTCTTCTTTCATTTTTTATCATATTTTTTTCTCTCTTCAAATCACTTTTCGTCTGAAATCACCGCCGCATGTCACGCTAAACATAGCATATTCAAGGTGAAATCGATCCGAGCGATTCGTTTGTCTTTCTTTCCCCTTTCGATGTACTCATACCGACCATATCGCCGAAACCTTTGGTTCTTTCCACGCATCGACAGTTGAATCGAGTGGAAATTTCCTCTCTTTCCCGTTTGTTTACGTCTGTGAGTTTTTTTTAATTGCGCCGGTATTAGGAGCCCGATCTCCTCGCGTAAATATCATACTCTCGTGTGCCACGCCTTTTCCCCCCTTCCACCCCACACACACACACACACACACACCCTCTTTTCTCTATGCCCAGCCATAGAAGAGAGAATATTCCGCATCGGCGGAAAAAAATGTTTAAAGAAATATGGTGAGGGTCGTCCTAAACCCGCGCATGCGCAATGCATATTTTATATCGGAGCCCACAGTGAGAGCAGGGATGCCACTGTTGATTTGCTAAGATGACCGAAGGTTAAGGAGTTAAATTATTAATCTCTCTACTATATGAATATTCAGTTTTATGTCTCGAGTGTCTGAGTAACTTCCTGTGATGGCGCTTGTTCCTAACGGAACGATACGTAAACAGTTTGTAACCACGCAGATGTTTACTAAGTTAATGATTTGATTGCTGTGTGTTAATGCTCGTTAAGGGTTTATTTTTTCGTAAGTGCAGCACGATAACTTCTTTTAATTTTATTAGTAGTTTTTTTTTCTGGAAAGGTAATTAATTTTTTTTTATATCTGGGTGCTTTCAGTAGTTTGTTCCTCTTTAGGTGAGTTCGTCAGTATAACTGAAGAGAAATATTATTCATAATCAGTTTCTTTGGAGGCATCCATAAAGTAATTGAGTCTGAATTTAATTGAAAAGTTGGAAGCTCAAACTGTTTAATTCGTGTATTTCTGGTTTTAGTATGATTTTCAATGCTGAATATTTCCGATATACTGCTGTATTTAAGACTAAATTTCTCTCGTTTGAAACTATCAACTAAGGCGAAACGCTAAATTTTCATGATCCGTATCAATTTAGAGAATAAGTTTAAGTTGAGGATGTTGCTTAATACATTCGTGTAGGCATATGTTTGTTGAAGTTTTTTTGATTACCTTTCGCACAAACTTTTCGGAAAATGATCCATGATTACATTTACGTCATCAGTGGTTTTTCAGCAATTTTCTAAAATTCATACATTTGCGGTTGAACTCTTCTATGTGGCTTAATGATAAACACGCCTGACAGAGGTATAATCATCGTTTAATAATACCTTTCAAAGTTAGATTACAGCCTATGGCGAAGAATTGAATACAGAGAACATCGAACCAAAACTCGTGTGTCAAGAATGAAGACGGGCACGCTCGTTTCGATCTGGGAAAGGTGGTACCCCTGAATCTGACTTGTTTTCCCTTCCAAGGGACAAAGAGTGCCCCGCCCAATTAAAGGGTTTGTCGGAGTTGTGGTGTCCGTTTCAACGGACATCCTTCTCTCGTAGGTTTTTAAGGGCTGCTTTTGGGGTGTTAATTTGCCAAGGGGGTGGTGGAAGTATCCGTTTTTTCGATGGAAACAGTTACTTGAGCCGAGGGGAGTAAAGGCGGTCGAACCATTAGCAGTTCATCTCCTTTAAGTTTTCGCGCAGGTATGGGGAGGGCGATAAACTTTCCCAAGTCTGGAGGTATTTAAAATGCGAATTTAATGGGTTGAGATTTCCGCCAACTTGGCTCAGTACCCAGTATCCCCAATAAAGAGGGACTGGTTGGAAATTTGAAAGATGTTGGCGATGGTTAAATTGATATTTCTGGGTGTCATCCCACGGCTGATCAATTAAGTGGAAAAATTGGCTACTCAATTCCTGGAAGTAAAGCTGAACTTTCCTTTCGGCGCTACTAGCGAGATCTTTGTATGCGGGGTCATTTCTTTGAGTTCCGAACGTTTGATATGTTTATTGCGTATGTTTCGTGTAATTAATTAACGGGCGCATGCAGAGTTTTGCTTGGGGAGGGGCTGAACTTGAGTATTGTAAGCAAAAATGTCTCATTTACGCTGTAATGCGAACCAATCGATTCTCATTATAAAAAGAATATTGTCTATAAAGAAATCTTTTAAGCGGCCCAATATTTATTCACATAAACCTTGAGAGTTTGGTTCTGAATAAATACTTGTGGAAACTTAGGGGGAGGGGGCCTTAACCCCGTCAGACACCCCGCTGGGAGGGCGCCTGATAATTACCATTACTTATATTATGTATCACCTTAATATGCTTCATTGATAAAAGAGAATTCATGGTAATAGTTCATCAATATTCTTATATTTAGTTATATTTTAATTACACGAGAAAATTCTTCGTTTAGTGTGCTACCAATTCATTGAATTGATGATTCTTTTTGCTTAGTGTGCTGTGAAGAAGACGTTTAGAAGCATTAATGTAAAACATCCTTTCCATCATCATTTCGTATTGGTTTGAACATATCTTTTTCTGATACTTGTCATGTGCACATTTCTTTGCGGTAATCCTACCTTTTTATATCAGTTGAATCGCGTAGATTTTGTTTATTAGGTTTAATTAAGTAATATTAAGTTGTTAATGATTCCCCTCCTTATTGCGTATCCTAGGACTGCGATTCTTAAACCATAAGTTCTTAAGTCCCACTTTCAATCTATTCAAGACTTCCCAGTCACAGCAAAGAATTTGTTTTTCTAATATAGGCAATTTAATAGTTTGCGAATTTTTCGTTGGCTGAATAATAGCAGTTAAACTCGCAATAGAATTATTTGCATTTAGGCAAAGATATTTCAAGAGAATTTAATGTTAAAACGAATGAAATCTATCGAAACCAACCAACTGGAGTCCCACTGATGGTACGTGTCTCCTTGGTTGAGAAACGCTCCTAGGATATAGTGCTCAAAGAAATTCCGTCTCCCTAGTTTTAATATGTTCCCATCTTGGTCTTCCGAAATGACGGTTTTCTATGATGGGAAACGGGTTTCTCGTCCTTCATCACATTCCTCGAACCCGCGACTCTTCAGACTAAATTTAGACTTCTTAAAGAGCCACTTTGGGCTTCCTTTGACTATCTGAAATCTCTCAGGAAACTCTGCTGATACTCTCTCAGCATCTGCAAATAGGAGTTGTCATTTTTACAGCCGAATATATTTTTGGCTTGAGCCGTATTACATATTTTGTTGTTATAAATTGAACGAGTCAAATGCGTGGGCTGCTTAAAAATTTGGTGACACTATCTTAGCTGTTATGCTGCGGATGTCAGCTCCTAAATGTTGGGGTTTTATGTTTAATTGTCGCTCAAAAGTTTCAGTGCAAACCAAAAAAATTAGCGCTAGTGTGCATGGAAAATGTACATATTTCCTCTGCTCTTTATTCGGAAACATTTGCCCCTTATTTTTTGTATATCGAATGTAACGAAGGACGAGAAAAAGAATAATAAAATTTGCTCGGATTAAATCATTGTTTAGTGTTGTAATTCTTTTCAGGTCTCATAGTTATAAGATTGTCAATGTTTTATTGGCATTCTCAGTTTTGGATGTAACATTAGCATCAGTAGGATTTTGAATATAAGTTAAGGGAATTGTTAATATCGTACCCTATCGTATCTAATCGTATCCTCTAATGTGAATAATGTTTGATTGAATTGCATTTTGACTTAAGTTCCGTATTTTTCAGCCACCAATTCAAGTTTCCGTTCTGAATTTCTAGCGAAAGTTATCACACCTTCCTCAGCTCTTGCATCTATTCTAGTGTTAAGTGAATAAAACAGTTTTAAAACAACAAAGATGTGTCAGAGCGTGAAGATTGCTATTACTGGCCGCAACTAATCTCCGACGTCATTTTAACGTTGCGGATTAGTAAAAGTTATGAATCTTTTTGTTTTTTTAAACTGTTTTATTCAGCAAATCCTCGTTACGTCGAAATTCCACAAAAACTACCTCCTCCGCGAATTTTATCTTGCAACTAGTTGTTGTTTATTTTGTTTTTAATTCTGAAATAGGTATGAAGATATTCCGTTATCATCAAAAGATTTGTCCTTCTCACCGTCATCTTCCGATGTCCATTTGATGTCGTTATTTTATGGGTTTTGAGTGATATCTGCATGTACATCTACATGAATACCCTTCAAGCCGTCTTTCGGCGTGTGGCAGGGGGTGTAAACACCAAGCGTTCAAGTTTCCTCTTTAGCTTATTGTTATCGCGCATCGTTCGCGGAAAGAATGAGTCCCTAAAACGACTTGCCCTCGCATCTATTTCTCTTATTTTACGCACGTCGGATCGGCAGAAGGGGGTCGCATAATACCGATTACGTCTTTCGCAAATGTACTTTCTCCGAATTTAGCAAGTAGTCGCAGCCTGGCTTCTAATGTCCTTTCTTTCAAGGATTCCATTCCTAAGAGCATTTACGTAAAGCTTGCTTTTTTATCGTAGCACTTTTTAACAAATCGCATCGCCTTGCGCTGCATTTTATAGAGTTCGCCAGCATTCGTTTCATCCGCTTGGTTCCATATACTCGCCTCACGTTCCATGTCATGGATAAAGCAATCCTTAATGCATCTTAAGACAGAAATTCTTACCGTGCAATATGAGTTGGTGAATTAGCAAAACCTGGAAGCTGCAAAATCAGCACACCGATGATTTTTGAGAATGTAACTATCCTCTTCGTTGTATCATCCGTGACGAAAGATTAACATTATTTCGGAATGGTTGGGAAAGCGACACATGATTGATTCTCATGCGTATCCTACGATACATGTCCATTTTCTGACTCGAAGTAGTATATACCCGCCTATCTCGACTCCTCACGATTCCATATTGGAGAGTTTTGCACAATTCTTTTCCTCGCGAAATCTGCTTTGGATCACAACCCTTTGCCATCGCATTCTCTCTTTTAATCCGTTATCTCGGCCGGTATTTTTCATTTCGCCGGTCCGTTTTAAATGATTCGAATATTCGAGATTCGCATCTGCCCATTGTTTTCTCCCCGCTTCCGCCCGGCGATGCGTGTTTGTTTTCGTATCGAACGTTTTTTCTCGCCGTCCATTCAGCGGCGATGCTATCCTGGCTATTGAGCGCTCCGAAGGCACGCGTCGGGGGGAAGTCGAATCGCCCTTCCGATTCCACCGCGTTGCATTCTTTTTTGCCCTCTGCGTGTTCTCTATCCGTAGCTCGCTCGTTTCGCGGATTCGCTCCGTTCTCAGACTGCTGCTAATGATCGCCTCGTCTAAAATTGGAAGGTTTGATTTTAAGCTGGTTTATCCTCTGGCGGGATTGGAGTTCGCATTGGTTGTTGAGGAAGGTTTCCGATGTCGAAACGGCTTATATTTTGCGGTTTTGTGGTAGTGTTATTATTTGTGAAAGGAAAGATTAGAATTAATTCCCATGGGAAAGGTTTAGCATTGTGGACGGCTATCGTATCCAGATGAATCAACAGCAGAATTATTTTCCTCTGTTAATTAAGTTGGTTGGTTTCGCCGAGTGGTTGACAACGTTATGTAACTATTCTTTTATTTATTTATTTCCCAGCGCTCGTACAAACATCCATGTATTGGACAATATTGGAGAGATGTAAGCAGTAACTATATACTAGCACACGTAAGCATTCCTCAACCAGAAAAATCCGATTATCCGGGACTCGGAACCCTGAACCCTTTGGATCGAGCGAATGCTAACCATCCCGCGGCCGGTGCTTCTTAATTATTAATTAATGTGATTATTTCTTTTTATTTATGGCAAATACAGCTAGCGTTCCTGTAGTCTATATAATTTTCAACTTAAAGGGTTGATAAAAAAGAAATCAAGCCTTATCTGGATCACATATACTCGATTTATTTAGAAAAGAAGTTGCATTAGATATTAATTTTAAGTAAGTAATGAATCATTGCAAGGAAGCAAATGAATAAAGTTAGGAAAGCGTAATCCTACGTAAAATATCTATTGTTACTATGTAAATGGATCGTTGAGTAGTAGTTTTGTCATCTGAGAAATTGCGTTGTAAAGTATGGAATAGAGGAAGCCCGGCGTAGTGTCTGAATGTACTACGCAGTACCACAAATTACAGCTTGGGAGACGGTGAAACTTCAATCCTGCTTTTCATGCTTCAAGTATAAGACGACTATCAGACTTTTACTCCGTTTTGCGTATTAGTTATTCCAGCAGTGGGGTACTATTTATTTCAGTCTCTTCAGGAACGTGCTTGGTGCTTCTAATTGGCCGCTACGGATTTGCGCTCCATTTTGTAATTGATTCGCTTTTGGCTACATTTCCTCATCGCTGTCTCTCCTTGTCCCTTGGCTTCTCCTGAAGCGTATTGATCTGACCTTCCTGACGTATATCCTCTATTAATTCTTCATAGGTCAAGTTCATTTCCTCCTACAATTAGGCGTTTGATCACACTGTACCTCGCTCTTGGCTTTTGCGTACTGCGTTCCAAAGAACTATTTTATTGCAAGGTTTTCACAAACTTGTACTTCTGCGTGCTGCTTTGTCATTTTAATAATAATGTCAATTCGAATGAAGTGGCACTATTATTATTAATATTCCTAAATTCTATAACTTGAATGGCAAGCGGAGACGGTAGTGCCTTGTACCTAATCTATGGAATATTTACAAATGTACGTTAGACGCCATCAGTAACTCTGAAAATGGCTATAATTATAAATCGTTAATTCTTAAAACAATCATTATGTCCATAGGATAATGTTTCTATTGCCTTTTTCATTTATTTTACATCTTCCTCTTGGTATTAAAAATATTTCTTGCTTTCTTGTTGTTTATTGATGTCATTTTGTCTTCGCTGTAATTTTTTGTTTATTTTGGTCTTATATTTCTCATTGTACTTTCAGCACTTTCATTTGTTATCTCTTGTCGTGTGAGCCTCGAGCTGCACTACTTAGTGTTTTTGTTTCTGATATGTGTAATTCTATTTTGTCCATATCCGTCCTGTCGACAGACTGTTGGTCCTACAGTGCGTTAATGTTTCGTGTGTGTATAAAATTTAAAAAATATTATTAATATTAGCAGTAATCTATGAGTGTAGATAACCATTAAATATTGAAAAAGTATAATGATTGCGAGATTTCCATATCTTCTCTGAAAGGTTCAGTTTTGGGTTTAATTTAAAATTTAGATAAACGAATTTACTGTACGACGCCATACCCTTATTTATCTCGTTGCCATAGCGATTTCAAGTGTTTTACGTTTCTATTTGAAAATATTCGTTTATTTTTCTTACTTTGATTTTAGACAAATGGAAGATTGGATTATTTATTAAGCCTATTGTCACTCGAAAATCCAAGTTGAAGCTCGTATAACAGAGAAACCATGTTTTAAATATTAAAAACAAATGAATGTCAGAGTGGATTTTGTCATTAATGAGAGGAGTTTTTATTGCTCGCGTGGCGTAACATTGTGGTGTTCTCTGCTCTCGTGCTAGACACGCGACAACTGTTGCACACGTGCGGAAGGATTTCTAAAGAATTAATTCAAATGTCATGAAAGTTTTCCGTTAAGCCTGCTGGGAGAGGAGCGTGATATTTTCGTTGTTTTTCGTAAACGCACACAATTCCCATGTTTTTATATCTTTTTATCGCGTGTCCTTTCATAGCACATGGATAAAATTATATCCCCGGACTATTATATTTTATACCCCTGCATCTTTTATCTGTTATTAAAATGGGGGCACACGTGGAATTCCAGACAATGACTCGAAAGATGGACACGTGTTGGAAAGAGATTCAGGGTCGTCCATGCAATCACCACCAGTGGAGTAATCGGAATGTTTTCATAATTTCCCATTTCCTTCATCGGTTAGCAGTTCGTTTATTCGGCCGTGCGGATTTCCAGGCGAAATCGAGTCGACGCGAACCATCTCCAAACAAACCGTGCCTTTGACAGCGAACTCAATTAGTATTCCCTCTTACTTCTGCCATTCGCCGATATCTTCATGAGCGTGTCGAAATTCGTGCTGATCCCGGACGTAAACTTTCTCTCCCATTTAGCGCTCGCGACCCACCATGGGTCTTCCCGCGTTTCCTTCCATCGCGGTGTTTATTTGAGTGTGGAAGCGCAAACAAGCGAGTCCTTTTCGATTCGTCATCTCCTTATCTTTTACTCAATCGGTGGAAGGCTCTAAAGTTCTGTTTGGAATCTTCGCTTGTTTATGCCGTATTTCTCTCGAATACTTGGAATCGACACAGTCATTACATTGCTGAGGTTTCAAAGGGTGATTGTCCTCTTCGTAAATATCCCAAGTAGATGATGGATTCATTAGGAAGAAGCCTGTTCCGTGTCCTTTTATTCAGTAGTCTTTATTTGCTTTTCCATGGAGAGGTTAGCGTGATTTTATTTGCTTTTCCATGGAGAGGTTAGCGTGATTTATGTTTACAAAAGAATGTTGTACTCATCGTAGTACAGGGAGGAACTTGGGTTTGATCCTAGATTTACGTATGGCTTAATTCGTGATGTGGAGTTACATACATTGAAGTTACGGATGAACACGTTTGTATAAATGATGTCATACTACATTCTGATACGATGTGTATAACGTATAATAACATAAACAACTGAATGGATTTGAAGTAGTCCAGTGGTGTTATCTTATTATTAGAATATTTCGATAATTACATGATTTATCCTCAAGATACATCTAAACCTCAACCTTCTAATTTAATTCAAATGCTACTAAATCGTATTCTATCGCGCACAAAACGTTTATACGGGTGAGACCTGGACACTCGGAGAGTCGGAAAAGAAACGCATCACAGCATTTGAAATGTGGTGCTACCGAAGATCGATGAAGATCCCCTTGGTGGACAGTTTCAAATGAGGAGGTGTTGAAAAGAGTAGTAGTAGTAGTAGTAATATTGTAAGAAGTGCTTCGACAGCTTAGGTCATTTCGCACGTGGGCCCCCACCAGGAATCGAACTCGGGACCGCTTTCACCGAAATCGAACGCGTTGCCCCCTTAGCTATCCGGGAGCCCAAAATGTGTTGAAAAGAGTTGAGGAAGAGAGGCCATGTCTGCTTGATCCCATCTGCAAAAGGAGAGGTATGAGTATATAGGTAGGTCACATCCTGAGGCAAGATGGCCTGCTCAAAACAATACTGGAGGGCATGGTGGATGGGAGAAACGCAAGAGGCAGACCTAGATTAGAGTTTGTCCGCCAAGTCATGAAGGATTTGGGCAGTGCTTCCTACTCCAATATGAAGAGACTTGCCCAGGATCGGGAGGCTTGGAGGAACTCCATCACAAACCAATCTTCGGATATTGATGATGGAAGCAGAAGACCCAATTTTGTCATAGAAAGCATGCCATTTGTGTAACTTAAGTTCGTCTTCGGAATCTCTGGCGTTGATTTGACTCCCTTATTTCCTAATCACCTGCTACGCTTTTTTCCACATTATTATCATTATTTATTCTAAGCAACTTTTAATAGTTAAAAACCTCCTTACATATTTATGTGGCAAGGAACAGTTTTTGAAACAAATGCTTCAAAAAAGAAAAGAAAATTCTCCAAAAGGTGTTCCTGCGTAGGTAATGTGTCATTACGAAGAATCTCATTCAGTGATGAGTCTAGCAACCTTGGAGTTGTTGTGGGGGACAGGAAATAGATTACCGTCACTTGTGCAATCTCCCAGTTTCGACAACACAGTCTTTGTTATTTTCGCTTCCCGTCATGTTCTTTTTTCCGCAACATTGGAACATGAGTAACTTCCGCGCAGGCCAAGTTTTCCTTGGCCCCCGGGTCTGCTCCCCGCTAATCGCTGCTTATCTGTGGCTTGCGAAGCGGGGGTGTAAAGCCAGTGTACATTGCTGTCGGCAGATTTAAAGAAATCCCTACTCAGCGTATCTGTCTTGTTGGTACACTCTAGCCTAGATACATAAAGATTTGTTTGTTTCTCGATCACTTCGTCGCTTCCTTGGAAATATTTGTTTCTAGTCGATGAATATTTACTCCAAATTTACCGTGTGATGTTATCAATTTGTAGTGATTATTCTACAATTATTACTCTGCAATAAACGCGGAACATGAAACAATAAGTGCATTTATTAAAATCAGTTAATGAATACACAATGCAATGCATTTATTAAATCGGATTTAAGTTTTATTCCTTTAATATAAATCCAAAAACAGCGCAAGGCTTTTACAATGGATTAAAATCGGTAAAGTTAGGTAACAGAATTCAACAAATTCTTAAATAAATATAAAAATTGAGATAAAAATGGAATTAGTTTTAAATGTAAATTGTAAAATGCTAATTTTAGCGCAGAAAGAGATCTCAGCGTGGTTTTATTTACTACGGAATTTCGCTTATCGTAAAATTTTTTGATTTTTTATGAAGAGTCCAGGGTGCTCTTCGGAATTTCGCATCAGCTCAACTCTTGCTTTTAAACTGCAAGAATTTGAACTATCGGAACTATACTGTGAAGTTAATAATTATGTTGCAGTTTTTGATCTTCCAGAAATTGGCGAAGTTAAGTCGATCGTGATTCACCGTATTTAAGACATAACAGTTGTTAAGTAGTTATCGGTGGATTTCCATGACTTGCTTATTACCTTAAATTACCAGAGGAGAACCGTTTGGGTTGTTTGAGATTTTTTTTAAAGAAAGAAACTAGAATCGATTTCATGAGTGAAATATCTTCCTGAAAAAGCTTTAGTCTTTACTGAAATCTTTCGAGAAGCCTTAAATATGAAAAATAGGAGTTTTGCGCGGTTGAGTTACTAACCAATCCATTCTTAGTACAGTATCCGTTAAATTTTATCCAAGACAAGCTGTCCTCTGTTGGTTTAGTTCTTTAGATTATCTCTTCGAAACTGTGTCAGAGAAATCTTTGTAAATATCTATAAAGTATTCAACCCAAAGGCCTGTTGGGACCTCATCCCCTCTACCATTCTACTAAGAGCTAGGAGAGGAAAATGAGGCTTACTAGGCAAGATGAGGAGTGAGGTAGTTTTCCCTTGCTTTCCTCTGTGAGCCAGAAGCTCAATGGCTCTCCGAGTAACACTTTTCGTAACATTTCGTAAGAAGATACCTTAATCAGTGCCATTATTACATTAATGCCAATGCATAACTCATACCTCAGTAGCAACCATATCATCACGAGTGTGAGATGAAAGTAAATTAAAGATGCATTCTTCTCTCCCGTAGCAAAAGACAGATGATAAATATTTTTAGATAAGGTAGCGGGACCTTATGTATGTAACTTCCTGAAAAGAAAACTTTGCTCTCGTAACCATGGTATTCATTAATCTGTCGGATTCTTTGATAGCATTGGAAAATTATTTTGTATTCATTTTCGAATTTTTTATTAGAGATGTGCCCTAAACTTTGGAATTACCCGCCGTATTAAGGGTGTAATTAATTTTCCGATCGAATGGAAGAATACAATGCGAACTGGTCGAGTGTAAACCGGTCGGTTGGCACCCCTTCGGTGACGTTACACTCGATGGGTTCGGAGCAGGTGAATGGGTTGGCATTTAGTAAACCTCCGCCCCGTCGCGTCGAAACGGAGCTGATGGGTGCCTTCCCCAGGTGGCCGCGTGTGGGCGGCTGATATAAGGTCATTTAAGGGAGTGGTCGACGCTAGAGGGGGATCGGACCTCTCGTTGCCTTATTTCCCCCTCAGATCCCGAGCGTGGGTTGCCAGTGCCGAGTGTAATTCCTCATTACGGGGACTCTCCCCGGAGAAGGAGAGGAGCTTATGTAGAGCATGTGGGTGTGTGGCTCTTCGACACCCCGCTACTTTCCTCGTTAACGCTCGATGTTTGGAGCTACCGAAAAATTGCTTGATTATGTTTGTTTTGACATGAGGTGGATGGGCCGTTTAGGTTTTTCTTGCGATAAAATGGTGGATGATATCGATCTGATGTGGGATGGCTATATCTCCGCCGATGGTTGACGTGTGGGGAATATTCTTCCACCTGGAAGCAAGGTTTTATTTAGAGGACGTTACCGTCGTAAAATTTACAGCCCTTTTTAGAAGTCCACTGTCAATGCAGCAGTTCCGTCTTCAAGTGTTCCATTTTTATGATTTTTGAAAATTTGCCTTCGCTCTTAAAGCGTTCGATATCCTCTGTAGATATTCTCCTTGGTTTTGAGAAAGTATCTCTTAGACAGGTATAAAATGAAGTGCTGTATGGATACAAACATCTAGACTATTTGACGCGTGTATAATAGTTGTAAGGCTTGATTCGAAAGAGCTCTTTGTTCCAAAGATACATTTAGCGTTTCCTTTAAAATAGTAATATCTAGAAGCAGGGGTTTTAATGGGCAAAAATATTGTATATGCTATAAAATGAAAATCTTGATGTTTTTAAAAGTTGACAAATTCTTTAGCGGCGACTTAGTGTCAGAAGTTTAATTATTATAATTCCGCTGTATCTATCGTTTTCCGAACTATGACCGAAACTCTCACGCAGTTTTTAGTAATATTGAGATACTTAACATATTATTCTAGTTATGGGATGTTTTACGTTAGATTTTGCTGGAATCTTTTGCACTCCCAAATTCGCCGGCAAGACTTACTCCGCTGCTGAGTCCGAGCGAAAGGAAGTTATGGTTGGGGAAAAGGCGCTTCCTCAGCGATAAGAACTGCTAACGAAGTACAAGGAAATGGTCGTATGCTGATGAACATATTCAATCTTATGTTGTCAATGTTATGTTGTCCTTGTGTTTCAGAATTTTTATTCAGACATAAGTTAGTTGCCGAAAACAGCCTTGTCAATTTTTATTTTTGGCAACTGTTTTATTATTAATTTGAACATTTGCTAAGCGCTGTTCATTTCAGAAAGCTTCGATAATAATTATTTTCGTATCGTTCTCGGAGAGAATTCCCGAAATGTTTTATCGAAATATCCTGTTCACGGATTTTCAAATTCTTTAGTTTTCAGGGGCCAAAAAAAATAGCAAATATTTCGTTTACAATCGTGCCTGCAAAATTAACTTTGTGTATTAAGATATTTCGGTCAATGTTGGTGTGTTGTCATACGTTTGGTTAAATGCTACTGCAGTGTAGATTTCTGGAAAACCTTCGATTTTTGCTCATGATAAAATTGCTTTTTTCTGTTACTACTTATTTTCTAAGAGAAAGGAAGTGGCAGCAAAAATCGTCTTCGAACCTTTTACATTGTAAAAACATGCTATCTGGAATCGAGATACTCTTGCCAACTTTAGAGATACTCTATTTACATTGAAAAATCTTGCTAGATGGCGCAGAACGTAAGTTAAGTGTATAGCTAATGCCGTGCATCAAGACGTTTTTTTTATAAAGAAATAATTTAGTTAATACATTCTATTTGTGTGCAATTCTACGTGAATAATCATAGAAACCAAAAGCGAATGAAAAGGGGTAAACATTGGTAATTGTATAAAATGAGCAAAGTGAGGTGATTTTTATCTATCTATCTGTTGTCTAATGTATGCTTTCACCTCGATTTTTACTTACCGGCCTATTGTGACGTGTTGTTTTGCGAGTTTACTGGCACCACCTCTGTCTAGCCATTTTGACTTACAAGACCCATTAATCGTAATCTAATAAAAGAATCGCTTTAAAAAAACAGCCTTTCTCCCAAGAACATTTCTGGTTCGAGGCGCGGTAATCTAAAATAAATGTTTCCAGAATTTGTAATTGTTCATGAATGCTCCTCAGTGAAGATCTTCGTCCTCTACCAATTAGTTTTTAACACACCCTAGGAACATTACTCTCGCGTTTCCGAGTATCTTAAAAGCCCCAGCAACTGTTAGCGGCCTGAAGCGAGCAAACACATCGCGAAGGAGAATTCCGCAGAAGACGTTTAGTCCAGCGGAAGATTCCACCGCACCGGGGCAAAAAGAAGTGTATCCTTTCCACCTCTCAGACGCCGAGAGGTCTTTGATCAAAAGGAAACTTTTTCTAGGCGACCAAGAGTGGATGTCGTATACGTCAGTGGAAGTAGTCCAACAGACACCCAAAGCCATTAGAAGCAGTGCCAAAAACGTGTAGATAATTACCCGCGAAAATCGCTCGGGAGCTTTTCGACCGGGAGATAAAACGTGGAGAAGTTTCGGTGGCGAATTTATTTTCTTTTTGGACGGTTATCGCTCATCCCCGAGGCATATATTTTCCATCGCAGTCGAGGGTTTGCTCCTGCGCGCTGTTGACGTGTGTAGAGAAGGTTTTAGAAGTGCTATTTGCGTGTTTAAGAGGTGCGTTTAAGGCCGATGGCTTGTGCGTGTACATGTGGCGTTTTGTTGCAAGTGCAGTTTGTGTTTGCTCTCGTTCGCTAGTGCTTTGAAGATTGTGTGAGGAATTCAAGTTGTGGGAAGACGTCCCAGCTGAAAGGAGGATTGCAAAAGGTATTTTGAATGATGATGGTTTAATCTTTTTGCGGTCGGCGGCAAAGTTTCAGTTATAATATTATAGTACAGCGTGCGTTTCCTAAGAGGCATTTACATTTCTTCTAGTTTATAATAAAGAGGATATATAGTAGTGGAGACCATTAAAATATATTTCTAGAGGTTTGAGTTTTCGATCCTGTTCGATTTCGATTCTGGGTGGAGATAGACAATTTTTTCGACCATACATTTTTCATAGCCTGAATCGATTAAGTGTATTCAATGTAGTAATCGTGTTGACTCAACAAAATATCGTAGTAAAATTTTAAAGCAGTAATAGTGGTCCGTATTCGTGTTTTGAAGAAGAAATTTACTGCCACCATAGCTTCGTGTTCCTGCGAATTCAGTTATGATGAAACCTACAAATTAAAAGGATAATGATGTCATGTTAAGAATCTCATTCATGTATTTCATTCATCAAACTTTTAAATTGATTTCCCTCCACTCACGCGAAGAGTTGGCGATTCACAACTCACCCTCTTGTATACTAATGTTTACTATCTGCCTTGCATGCTATCTGGGACGATAAGCACGTGGTATTTTGTTAACAAGTCAGCTGTTTCTCTTGCAGAAGTCAGAAGAATGCTAATATTTACGATTTTCTCTAATCTTCCGAAGTTCTCTTGTTTGGAATACGACGAATTGCAATGCTATCTTGGTAGTAAAAACTGAGTTGACAACTGGAAGCATAATGGAATGGTGGAAAATTATCGTTTATTTTTTCTTATCAACACCTGTAATTGTATGAGCGAAAACTTTGATTTGAAGTTGAAGAGGTGTATATTTTATGTGCTGTAATCATCACAGATTAGGTAGCGAATATTGCTAAATTCTGCACCCGCGAGATCGATTTGAGATGGAAGGATTTGAGGATTCAGTTCGGAACTATTTTCTATCAATTTCTTTTGAAACTTTTGCCTTCACATCCCTCGGCGTTTCACCTAGAATTGTGTCCTTTGCATTAGAACTTTGCAAGATTCCTTCCACGGTGATCTAAATAGTTCAGCGGAAGACATGGCCAACAGGAAAGGAAATGATAGTTTTGCCAAGAATTCTTAAGTGACTCAGTTGGCGTATCGGACTGCAACTTTAAGCGGTGACTTTCTTTTGAAAAGATGCGACGGACGGCTTTCCTTTTTTCATGGAATCCGTGTTCTTCGAAGAATTATCGCTTGCTTGGGGGCGCTCTATGTTGATGAGAGTTGATCCAAGTAGATTAGTTTGTTACACGTGTACTGTTTAATCTTATTTGTTTATTGCTGTCCTTAGATTGCTACCACATTTCGTTGTTTTGGCGTGCGGAACGTTAACAGTGTAAACTCATCTCATTATTAGTAGATTTTCAAGAAATTGTATATATATAATACCCGTAATTATTGAGTCTGTAGAATCGGATTGATTTCAGGCAACAGAATGGTCGGAAACTATGAATTTATGACGGGAATTTGTGAGTCATTTATTTCTCCTTTCTCTCGCGGTTACAGAGTAATATTCTTCTTACACCAATATTTAATTTTAATTCCTCATTTTGTGCAGTTATCACAATTTGCTCCTCCTTATGGTACAACATGATTATTCATCGCCACTCGTCAGTAATACAGATGAAACATTTAGTTCGATCTCCAAAGCATGACTAACTTGGCTCTAGGTATATTATATATGCTGCATTCTTATTAGGTTATTCTGCCCATGGATATGCCTTTATGGATCCAACTTTTACATCATACGAGGATGTTCCCTGTTCGAGGAAGCCTCATGTACACCTTAAAAATGTTTTAAACGGCAGACCCCAATTAAAATGGTTGTGCTTCTTTAAGTATGCTGTCGCTCCATATTTTCTTTAAGAGTGTAGCTGGCAGGATTTCCGAATCATAATTTTAATATACAGCTCATCTAGAGTCGACTTCAGGAGGATTTCCAGCCTTAGGAATAGCGTATCCTCCCAGTTTTGACCCTCAGGTTGTGAACGGTAGGTATAAATGTGTTTGAGAAATTGAATTCTTGAGAATAATATTTGTTAAACTCGTTTACTTGTTTGTACTAGAGGAATAAGAGGGAGCCATTTTTCGCAATTCACGGCCCAATCATCAGATTGTCATTTGTTCGTGTTAGAGGGCATTGCGTGGTCAAGGATACGGAAAGAATGTCATATAATCCACGTGGCGAAGGTGGAATAAAGTTATGACTGTCCGATAATACCTCAGGAAATGAGCGTATTACCTCGTCCCATTAAACTCCCTCTCCATGGCCTGTTCCTCGCCTCTCACTCCCTACGCGCATGCCTAGCGTCCTCCTACTCCTTCCCAAAAGCTCCATTTCCCCCGTAGTCGCCTCCCCGAACCCTCCGCTTCTTAACTGTAGCAGTGTCGCGGAAGACAGGAAAGAGTAAACGAGCAGTCCTCAATAGTGTGCACCTGTGTTCTTCACCGGGCTTTCCAATGGATTGAATATTCCCCACGTAGCCACCAGAAGGAGGTCGTCGAAATCTGCAACCGTGGAGGTCATGGAGGGAATAGGGAGGCTGCCCTCCGAAGATGAGGGATCTGCCCTCGGGAGTGACTTCGGAGGGTCTCTGGTAGCGGCGCGTTGCTCTACCAAATCGATGGGTAGCTTCCAGCAGATGTCTTTCGCGGATGATTCATCTCCTTCGCCTTCGCCGACGCCTCCGACGTCGGTGGTGTCAGTCGTCCCTGCGGCGGCGCAAATACTGTCGGAAGCCAGGAGGTGCCTGTCGGAAAGGTAGTGTTGAATTGGGCAGGTCTCGATCAGCTTGACTTTAGGTTATCGGTCGCTTTCTCGAATATGGGTTAGAGGCAACCTTCGCAGGAAAAGTGCTTTAGCTAGTGTTTAGTATCGGTCGTGTCTGTAGTGATGGCGGATCCACATCAGCTTTGGTTATTGAATGTGCGTGAAATTACACTCAATACGGTTGATCTGGAAGATAAGGATTGCCTAGAGTGCTGGTAATTTTCTTCGATTTATTTATTAATCTATCCATTACGATAGCGAGTTGTTGGTGGTATATTGCGACTTCAAAATCCTTCCGTGGGTAATTCCAGCTGGACATTTACTTTGCTACTATGTATCAAGAAGAGTTTTTGTTAATGTCAGTGTAGGTAGCTTTCAATCATTCTTTATTTTGATTAAATTCTATTTATTGATATCATACGGAGATTGCGATTGATAGAATCACTGATAATCTGGAAGTCATGGCGTTTTAATCAAAGGTTACTTGTTATTGACACTAGTTTTATTTCAAATAAATTCAAAACTTTAGTGAGAATGATTTTATGTAACCTCGTCAACCATGAAATGTCGCTGGGTTATTCTTAACCTTACTTCGATGCGAGCCTACCCGTTACATATATACTTATTTTCAATGGAAAGATTGCTGTTTTCCCTCACTTGTCATTTTGTTGATAGCCTGGCATAATTTTGTAGGACAACGTGGGCTTACGGTTTTTTTGTGGGCTAATCGTTAGAATTTTTTTGTTTTTAATGAAATAGATCATTAGTTATTCAATCCTTATTTTGTGTTTGTATCATCATGTTGTGATGTCACTTAACTGTTGATTTTTGAAGTTAATCCTTCTATTTTTTATCTTAATTTTTGTAGAGTTTTGTGAGGCAGCAGTCAGTTGTTGATCAAACCAAGCTAGGTGTTTTTCTTGTATTTACGATTGGTCATTCCAAACTTTTTTTTCTTTATTTCATGTACATAATTTTGGTAACTTAGTTTTATTTTTATCGATTTATGGCAGTTATTTTCGGCAGTAGTACTTAACCATTTCCATGCACCGGTATTTTATGGTAATTGAGTGCAGTTAGTAATAGCTAAGGTATCATAAATTAGATTGAAAATTCTGAAATGAATAATCTTAAGATAGATCGAGGAATTAAATCTTTATTCGAGACACGTCTGGCTTTTGACATCAATCAAATTGTATTTTTCTTTGCTTTTCGCAAATTTAAATACAGTTTTATGCTTCCTCCGTTAATCATTTCAAGATAACAACTACTTACTTCAAATTTACGTCTCGTTATTTAATGTACCACATAGTCTTTATTTTTAAACGACCATTCGTAATAAACAGCTTTTAGGACTGTTTAAAATACTAAAAGCCTCGATATCGAAAATGTTTCTCCGGAAACGTATAAAAGTTTAACATTGGGCTCGTAAAATCTTTATAAGTCGAAGTTTCCTCAAAAGTAGTTCATTGAGCAATTTTATTAATCTTTCTCTTTTTTGAACGGATACTTTAGTGTATTAAAAATTTTTGTCCCGTTTCGGCCCTTTTGTTATTGGAATTAATCTCAAGAGCCAGTAAATAAGTCTTCATTAGCTTGGAATCGCCGGATTGAATCTCGTACCGTCCTGTGTTGTTTGCATTAATTTAACATCCGAAGTTTTTATGAGCACTCGGATTAGGGTTATATAACCCTTTAATAAAATTCGCTCACTCGTGCGTTGTTTTGTGACCCGCCTTCCCCTTTCCGTTTCGACCTAACAGTCGATCCTTTACGATCCGTGAAATTGTATAATAAGGCTCACCCCGCACGCAAAGTCGTTCCCTCGGATTTTATCATTCCCCAAGCGCAGTTTTATAATGAAAGTCTTCAGGGATAAGTTAAAATCACCTGCGTTGGAAGGCGATGAAAGTGTAGAGTGATTGCGGCGACCGGTGTCATGAATGATTTATTGTAGCATTTCCTTGTTGAAGTTTAAAATGAGTACGTGAAGCGATGTCATGCTTAGCAGTGTGATTGAATTTTATCATGTGTCTCTTCAATGTAAAGCCTATTCTAACTATTGTTTTTATTTTTGTTTGACCAGTTTGATGGAGATCTTTTTAAAAAGTTAGTGAAATGCTACCCTTTTCCTTAGAAGAAATGTTTTGTTTTCCCTTTTAAAATGATAACTTTGCAGTCATTTGTTCCTTATATCCAGTCTCTTGAAATGGAAGTTTTAGTTAGTTAAATTTGCATTTTCAGGATTTTTGTGTATTTTTATTTATGTATTTATAGAAGGGAAAATTTGAACCGCTTCAAAGTTTATTTTTCTGAGAAATTCTTACATGCTGACTCGATGTTTTCTAGTTTAATTTCTATCACGTCAAAGAATTTATTGTCTTCTTCATTTCTCATAGACATTCGTAGGAACAGGCTAAAACATTACAGTTGGTAGAGATGTATTTTAGATTTGTATTATGTATGATATTCTGAATTTTCTAAGACGTTTGTCTGTGTAGTGTTTACATGTTTGCTCTGTTGTGATAGACATTTCGTCCATGTGGAAATTTCTCGTAGGATGTTATTCATTTTCCATTTTTTTTGAAAAGGTGGAAATTCTATTGTTTTGCTACCTAACGGAATGTATACAATGTGAAAGGTTTACCTGGATGGATTTTCTTTCATTTGCTGAGGTAAAAATATGAAGCATTTTGCAGTGGGCGTCAACTATAGGTTTGAACTTTTAGGATAAAATACCAAAATAGGTAATCCAAAAGGAAGGCACTGAAAATATGTACTTCCAAAATTTGGTAATTTTTCTTTTGTTTTTCATTTCCACTCCAAGTATTTTATGTTGTGAAACATCCTCGGCGTTATTGAATATTGGTGAAAATTGTCATGTTTTATATTGTAAAGTACGCAATCTTACTCCGGCTTGACCTTTACCTGTTTACTTTACATGAGTTCGCCTACATTTTCCCCTAAAATTAAATTCGAGGGTTAGGAATAGAAGATGCGCAGTTATTATTGGAGGTCTCTTTTATCTCTTCGGCCCTTTTGGGGACTATCTTTGAGCGCCAGTGACCTTTTGATATATATATATATTCACATGATGATCGATAGAGTACGACCGTTCATGTCCTCCCTCAATGTGGCCATTCCGTGACCATCTTCCTTTCGGAGGTCAGCGTTTCGGTTGACGCCCATCCTTGGGACGGTCCCTTCATTGGGGCACTAACGTAATCCCATCGCAAATGCATTTAATAAGCTCCTTATCCTACCTGTGTGATATTCTTCCAGAAATAATCCGTCCCTAGGGTGTTGTTTATGCCGAAGGGTTGCGTCAGTTTGATCCTTCTGGAGCTGTCTCTGCATTTGTTTCCTTATTCATTTTCCTGTTTCTCAAAGAGGTTTGTTTTCGAGATCGTACACTTGAGCTAGGTTTAATGTTTTGATTCGGAATGTTCTATTTTTGTTGCATGCATAAAAATGATGTTTTTCTTAATATTCTGATTTAATGAAATTGTGTCGAGTTTTTAAGAAGGAGAGGGTTTTAATCGATGCAATCAAGTGTCGCCAGAGGAACTGTTAATGTAATAATAATGTTTTTCAACGTTTTTTATGTATGTACGCATCAAAAGATTGGAGGCCTTTGAGAAGAGGGTATGGCATAGAGTGGAAAGGTTAAGTTGGGTCGATAGATAATCAAACAGAGGTACTAGAGATGGTCCGGGAGGAGAGGGTTTTTAATTGAGTAACTATACCTGGACAGAGGTAATGGGTGGGAAAATATTGAGCGGAGAAGGATTGCTGAAAAATGTTATTGAGGGTAAAATACAAGGGAAAAAGCAGAGGGGAAGACAAAGGCAAAAGTTGATAGATGACACAAAGGGTGGGGTGGGTTACCGGGAGGTGAAGGAAATGGCGATCAGTGGAGAATATTAGGGTATATGAACCTACCGAATGGTAGAACACTTATTCATGTAACCAACTTGTAAGGCAGATTTTCAATGCATTGCTAAGTTATTGTAAACTTTCCACAGTTACTACGACGTTCGGTTCCATCCGAACGCTCGTTAGTCGATTTGGACGTAAGTCGGATATTCGTCACTTTTGGTAGTTTTCGACAGAAATGCTGCGTATAGCAAAAAGGCTCGTAATGTAATTTCCGAAAAGTATACTTTGAAAATTAATGAAGGCGCAACAGATGCTGACAAGTGGCTGAGTTTTGAGTTCCGCCCGTGATAGCAATGACTTGTGTACATCTATAGATCAACTCCGGTCGGATGTCGACGACTACCTGCGATACTGTTTCTATTCTTCGTCATCAGTTCTGCCTTCCGAAGCGTCCTCGAATTCGACCACATTTTCAATCTTGCTGTAGAATTTAGTTTTTCTTCGAAGAAAAATGGTAAAAGTTCAGATGGAGTTGCAGCTTTAATGGAACCTAACTTTAAATTATTTAAACTCAAAGTTGTGGAATAAGCACGGCAAATCTTATTTCATTTTATGTTTTAGATTTTAGGGATACTGCCCCTTTTACCGTGGATTGTACTATTTTTCGCCCGTAAGAGTTCTTGTTATACATTAAAAATGTTTAATCATTTGTATTTAAGACTTTTTTGTATACTCATTTCCATAGCAGGATTGGAAGTAGAGCTTTCTTTTAACTAAGTTCGACTAATTATAATAATTACCAATTTTAGTAGATTCTCAGGTCCTGTTATTTTATTACGTTACTTTCTTTACCATAAGGTAAAAATTCGTTGTAATAATTCAATTAACTCGGTATTGTCACTCTCTTGTAAGAAATTTCTGAATTATGATATCTATATAAATGGTGTGGGTTTCACATAATGGTTTTCAAATATTTTTAAGGGAGAAATTAAAAGATTATTTTTAATTATTGGTAATTATTATTCCTTGAAGTTTATAAGTCTCGCTTAGCTATAAATGTAGGCAGAATTATTACATACATCATTATGATTATTATTGCTAAAATTTTCTTCCTTAAGATATGATAAACTGAAATACGAACAAAAAGAAACTTCGTGAATTTCCACGCTGAAGAATTTATTTTCCGACCGGTTTCGGCGCACAGGCCAACATCAGGTGCAGGTAATACAATAGAATTCATTATATAATAAACTGATTTTTTTATATAAATGCGTTTGGAATGATTTATGATTTTTTGACATTCATTTCGTTCGGCTATTTCACTGTTGCATGACCGCAAAGTTTACATACTTCAGTGAAATATTTTCTATAACCTTATAGAATCTTCAAATTTATATATAATCAACGTTCTCATTTTCTAAGAAATCATCTTTTTCACGGCGATTGCCTACGTAACCTAATTTTCCCGGATAATTTTTGCGTCATTGAAGCTGACTTATGCTGAACATTGCACGATTAAGACTGAAATAAAACGTGTCTTATTTTTATATTTTAAGTACTCTAATGTGGCTCTAAAATGCTAGGGTGTATAATCTTCACTCCGGATCGGAATCCAGCCATCTCCAGTTCTTAAAAATTCTCTAATAATCTAGGTGTAGCTGCTTTTCTTCGCATTTTCTCCTTTTATTGACTCTTAACCCGTCAGGCGGGTCGCTGGAATTGTAAAAGATTGTTTCCGAAGAATTTGCGTCTTTCACATCCGCCGCTCGTCTGCGAGTCTTCCTCTTAAAAAGTTTAGTTGGCGGGGAAGAGTTGGCTGACAAGGCGTAGGCCGCCTGCCTTCGGTTTATAAATGGATGGGCCAAGGGTGTGGGTGAGACAGACTCTCCCCTTGGGGTCGATGCGAGGTAAAAAGGCACCAACTGACCGACGGCTTGACGTCCTCTCCTTTTATTTTATCAGTTTCTTCCCTTGGATATTTCCTCCCTTCATTTTAATCCAGCGTTCGAAGGATGCTTTTGTAGGGAAGTTCCCTTTGACGGGACGTATTTTCGTTTCCAAATTGTAGTTTTCGTGCGTTTTTAAACGCGGGCGGTCATCGTTGAATATCCGTAGGTTTTCTGAGTGCGTGGTTCAGCGATTTCAGTGGATGACCGTACATTTTTTTCAAGTTGAAGATAAGTCTGATTCTTTTGTAACGTTTAGTATCTTAAAGGAGATATTGTTGTAAAATTGGTACCAATGTCGTTGATTGTAAAATGAGGAAAAATTATGAACGGAATTAACGTATTTTTCGATTACTGTAAAAGGTCGAAAATTTTTAGTCCCAGGTAGAATTACTCTAGCGTAGCTACTCCATTTTCGCCTTAGTGTTAAGCGTTAAAAAAAGATCCAGTTACCAAATCTGTAAAGCTTTATCTTTTTTTGGTGTAACATTAAAATCAATGGTGAAGGGAAGAAGATTTGGGGTGACGTGTTCATGAAATAAAGCTGTTTTTAATTAGAGGATTTTAGTAGCTCTTATTAATGATGTAAGTCTAGTCTTGATCGTTCGAACAAGTTCATTTCTGTCTCCGTACTCGTACGACTTTCTTTTTCTGCGTATTATGCGACGAATGCATGATTTTTGGCTACTGGCTTCAGTATCCATTGGTTGGGATTCAAATATGTTTGGGATACAGAATTAACGAAGATGATTCATCAAACGGCTATCCAAAGCGTACAGTCTGCTCTAATTAGTCAACACTCAGCAGCTATAAAATAACTTTCTTCCCAGGAATTTCTTTGAAGTATTTTAGAGATCTAGTTATTTGTAATGGTAATGGCTGCCTCAAACTTCTTGTTAAGACATCTAATACCTTCTTATGAAGGCTATACAGTGGTAAGCTTCGAGGCGATCAACATATACTTCAAGAAAGACGCAATCGTATTAAACTATTGAGCAAAATCCCTGGCAGTTCGCAATGAAGAATGGCGAATCGAATCCATTCCTGTAGGAGCTGGATTCGTAATTTCGCAACCTTCTTGTTTTGCCAATGCTGGTGGTTACTGAGTTGGCTTTTGTTTTGTGATTGTTTATTTTTAATGCCTAGAACACCTTTGACAGTTAAAAATAGAGTACACTCCCGGAAATCAGTCGACCTTGAGGGCCCTTACTTTCCCCATTGCTTACGAAAAGTTGTTTGTATTTTTCTGTTCAAGTCTGTCTTTAGTTCTAAACGTCCTGCTCCTGTTTATCATGTATTTATTATTGTATTTCTAAGCTGCTTGCTATAATAAAGATAGCCATATAGCATCAAATGCATTAAGCAGGAATTACGATGTAGGTAATAGATCTACATATTTAGATTATGTTATCTGTTTGTCGTGATAGAATTTTAGAAATTCCAATTCCTGATTTTAGCGTATCTCCTACCTAAGAATTTCTCTATCCGGTTGGAGAACCTTGCTGTTATGGACTCCGATATAATTTACGTCGCAAATGTTTACTTTTGATATGTTTGCTTCTTAAATTTATTTCACGATAAATACGAAGCTCATCTTTTAAACTACACAGTATTTTCATACTCAGTATTTATTTAATCTCAAATTGAACTGAACTGTTTTTAAATATGAATTTACTTTTTCGATCGTACTTTCTTGCTGAATACAATAGTAACTTGCGTTTAAGTTTGGCGAATATTTTCTAACTTTCGATTCCAGAGCTGTGGAAGCGAAAAAGTGTGTGGGAAGTAAAATGACGTGCAAAGGCCTATGGAATTCATTAAATGAGCGATTAGGGAAAGTGACATTTCTCGGTTTTGATGTACACACGACTGGTCTAGAAAATTATCGTTTATGAAATTGGTTAGTATGTATAGTAGGACTATGGAGCTAATATAAATATTGTTCTAAAGTAAGCACTTAAGCGTAACGCATTTTGCGTCATTGAAATCAACCCGATATTGAAAGAGATCGCTTGACAATTATTGGTAAATAACGAAATTTGTTTTAGATTCACCACGCGAAGAGGTATATTTACTCTCAGTGTATTAAGTTCGTGTTTTCACTTCAAACAGTCCATTTGAACAATACCTAATCATTATCCAAAAATAAGTTATACTTTTCTCTTGTAGGAGTATTGGGTACTTTCAAGACCAAGGCCAAAGGAGCCTTCCTAAGTCAAGCGTCCTGTTTATACATCGCCTTGTGGAAAGGCTCAATTTATCGGACCGCCACGCCACTGGCTTAAGGTGCTAAGTTCTAAACGTCCCTTGGTTAATTTATCCCCCTATCGCCACCACACAGTCCTTTTAATATGCCATGGAGCCTCCAGCAAGGGTTGGATTAAAGCGATTTCCCAGCTCCAGGTTGCGAGTCCATTAAAGACGATGTGTGGTGCGGTGTTTTCAATGCGAGCTGCTTTTGAGGGAGTTGGAATTATCGATCTCTCGCCATTCTCAGTCCCACGCAAAGACGTGTTTTAATTCATCGATAACGAGCGACTCTCGGAGCCTCTGATTTTAATTCGCCTCTAAGCGAATGACGTCGATTGCTTCCATTGATTCGCTTTGGAGAGATGGAAGTTTCCCGCCGAATTGTTTGCGCGTTTTTTAATGCCCTCATTAGGTACCGAATCCGGCGTTGAGGAGGAAACGTACAGTGTTTGATTCGTGAAATTAAATCTGGTAGATTTCGTAGCTTATGGCTGGCGTTTTTCTATGAGTTCGAGATGTTAATGGGCACAAATGAACAGGAAAAAATGTTTAAACCGGGATTATTTTCTGTAAAATGTATATTACTTCTCCAATTAATACTGATATAGAACTAAGGTGATTAGTTTGAATACCTATAGGTGTCTGAAAGATTGCCATGATCTCTACGTGGAGGTACAAATTCATTTGTAAAATTTCGTGTGTAAATATCAACTTTCATATTGCTTGTCCTAAAAGCATTTCTGGGTTTTCAAATCTTCTTAGAACTGCATAAGTACCCTGCAAACCGCCTTGGGCGTGTGGCAAGGGGCAATCTTTAGAGGTTATCAGGTATAATCCTGAATACTTTTTCGTGATCAAGATTAATTTCTTTATCCTCAGGTAACAGCATTTTCTTTTGGTCTTGCAGAACGATATAGCCAATTCATATTGGGGTTATTCAAGTTTTTACGGTCCGTTACGATGTTGACATAATTTCTGTTCAGTCAAGGAAACATTGAATGAAATTATTGAGTCATCCATTCATCATCAAAGTACGATATAAATTAGTTTCAGGTATTCAAGTCTTAGTTATCACTTTTAACTCTGTTACTTGCTAATTTTGCACTTGTATATAAATATCAATTTCTTGAGTAAAGTTGTCTTATGACAACTTAGCTAAAGTCGGGGAGGTTTCGATTTTTCCTATATTTCATTGGAACCATTAGCTTACAACTATCCATGTATGATTACATTCACTAAAGGGTAACTCCCCGTGAAATCTCTTCTTACTTGGAAACCCATTAACAAGTTAGGTAACCATTGACAATCCCTGACAGATAGGCAGCATGGAATTCTCACATAATATGCGGGTGGCAGAGATACACGGCGCCAAAGGTATCCCTCAATCAAGGTGTATCACAGGTCCAGCCTGTAAAGCGTATAATTCTCGTTGGACTAGGATGATTTGCTCATTGGCAGTATATGCATCAACTTGTTTTATTTACGATGACAATATCTTCATCCATTCATATTTATATAAATTAAGATTTCGTTAGCCGAGGAAACCTTTCCTTGCTAGGAATTTTGAAAGCTAAACATTAAAGCCCTTCTTTGACACAAATATATAGCGTGAAGAGGCATCAAGTCTATTTCACTTCGCTTGTTACAGATCAGGTTTATTTCCATAGCCCCGAACATTTATTATTCAAACGGCCGATGTAAATGAAAGAAAATAAATGTTTTTGTCATTCTTTTTCTAAACTTGCTAACTCCTCATTAATGTACACACGAATTATTTCTTCTTTTTCTTCGCTATTTATAAATAAGGAATTGTGCGCTTGACTTTTTGTCAGCTCGTGTTTTTCTGCATATATTCTTTAATTCACGCTCATGGAATGCTGATAATTTATATTAATCCACAATTAAAGTAATTTTAATTTAATTCTGATTTTCTTGATAACCAAGCTTTATATTCGGAAGTTACATTAAAATCTTTCCTTCCTAATGTTAAAGCTAAAGAATTTGAAGCAATGAAGTTGTTTTTTAAATTGAAAGTTAAGCATTAAAATTTATTTGCTCCCAACTATGTGCCTCGTAATAGTTCTTAATAATAAGTGCCTCATTCTAAAGTCGAAGTCTTTGTTGTTGCGGCAAATCACATTTCTGTGACGTTTAAAATAGCTCACGTAGGCAACGCTTTGATTCGCATTGCCTGATGCAGCGAGCTATTAAAAGAGCTTCATTTTCGCCGAATAATAGAGCAAGCCTTTTAAGATAACTTATTTTTGGAACGCAGCCTTTTCCCCCGTAAATTTGCAACCACTTCTGAGATGATTCCAGGAATAGGCGACTACATTTCGCTCCCCAGCAATGATTACCTTTTTTTCTTGGCATAATGAGCCCGTCGCAACTGACTAAAACTGAAAAGAGCCTCGCCGCGTCGTCGCTCTATCTTCTGTGCGGTTCTTTCACTTTTTCTCATCGGCCGTGTCTCCTCCCACGGTGTTGCTGAATCTTCACTCATGACACGTAGCCTAGTGACGTAAGAGTGACGTGCGGCCAACTCCTCTTCGCCTTTTTTTCTGTTTATTTTCATTCTTTCTCTCAGGTCGTCTCCCGAGCTCGCATTAGTCACTGTCCGCACCCACACCGTCCCACGACTAGTTTACGTCACTGAGCGCCTGTCCAACCGTACGAAGCGTTTTTTTTTTGCTCGTTCTATGAAGATTTCGCGTTTTTCGAGATCTAAAACGAGGGCGTAAAGCCAATTTGAGATGAAGATTTTACACGAGTATTTTTTTCGTTTATAAGATCTGATAGCCTTAGGGAAGTCCAGAATTACTCGCGAGGAAATTATTATAGTTGAGGTGGTCGAATTTTGTGTTAACGTTTGGTTGCAGCTGACTAAACTTCCGGGCGTTTTTTATTTTTGGCGATATCTGGTTTCTTTTCGGAAACGTTTTCTACATTTTTATTTATTGAAGTCTCTATGAAAGTTTTTTTTTACGATTTCTCGGTCATACCTTGCATCGATATGATATAGTCTTTTCTGCTATGATTAGTTTCGTACTTCTACTAAATCATGATTTAAATTTGGTGTAAACCATCGGCTTTTGATTTTAACTATTGTATATTTTCTTGTTCCAAATTAGAAATACTTTCTTCTGAAGATGTATTTTTTTTGTGGTGGAATAGAATAGACCACCATGATGGCGGGTAGAATGCAAGGGAAAAAGCAGAGGGGGAGAAAAAGACAAAAGTTGTCAAATGATCTAAAGGGTAGGGTAAGTTACCACGAAACGAAAGAAATGGCGTTGAGTAGGGCCTATTAGAGCATATGAATCTACCGAAAGGTAGGAAACTTATTTATGTATTTGAAGGATCGGCAGTGGATTTTCTGGTCGCGCTTAATTCCTTCTATTGATGTTTTTTAGTAGTAGGTTAGTCCTGGAAATCACGTAAAGCAGCAACTCAATCCATCATTATTATTATTTATTCTTACGGTGAGGTTAGGCCAAAATGGCCTCTCTTCCACCTAACCTCTGGGAATATTACAATGTATAACTACTAATAATACATTAATAACTAAAATAATTAAATTAAATCTATGTAAAAAAAGAAATCTCGACAATAATTCAAACATAAAGGTAAAATTCAAACATAAGGGTAAAAGAAATATTCTAATTACAGTATACAAAATATTGCTAAAATAAACTAATGCATAAAACTTAATATATATACTTATAAAACTACAAAGATTTGGGTTGTGGGGAAAAACTCCTCAACTGAAGGTTTTTGGAGAAAAACCCACGATATCATAAGTTAAATCATAAGGTATAGAAAATTATTTTTGTGCCTTCAGCTCGATTTAGGATACCAATCAATTTCCCCTTGTTTGCCTACCTTCCATTGTTCCTATGATATCTGTAATAACGATCCTTCCATGTTTGTGAATAATGTGCCAATATCCGCTACTATTTTTTCTTGAGGCGACCCTTATAACGCAGATGTGTATGGTGCAGGTATTTACTGGCATTAGAAGGACTTAAAGTATTAAACCGCCTCAGCTAGGCAGAGATTTGCTTCATCAGCCATGTATGTATTCGTAATTTCCACGATAGAGTAATTTTATCGCAAATTATCTAGCAATTATTCCAAGAAGAACCCTGCTATTATTATTCTCTAATGAGCAATTCAGCATTTAGTCATACAGGTTAAAATAACGTCGTTGTTAAACGAGTAGAATTCGGCATTTTATAGCTACAATTTCAGCTAAACGTTATTCATGGTATTAAAATGAGCACAGATTCGAGTGTTGCCTGTTTCTCAGATCCCGGTTTCGTTCCACTTGTAAAAATCTTTCCCAGTATAATTTCTGCATCTGTCGAAGATTTGGCAACCGCGCAGACGTGAGAAAAAGTGGAAGTCTTGTAAAAAATTCTCGGACGAGTAGGAAGTGTGATAAGGGGATGTAGGGGAGAAGGAAGGCGGATGTCTGGTCTTCCGGAGGGTTTTGAGAATGCTTCTTCGAGTTGGAGAACAGTGACTGGAATTGTGCGTTTTCTAAATCTCCCTCTCTTCCGTTTTCATCTCCCATCCCTCTTTCGTCGAGTTCCAGACGTTCACGACCGTTCCCCTTGTTCGTGGACCGCGGCGAAAGCGGCAACTGTTTTCTTCTCGGAAATAGCAGTTCAAATTAGTTGGACGCGTGTTAGGAATGATCAGACGGTCGCGTCGCTAGCGTGTTGGGTTGACTGATGCATTCCAAAGTGAGATGATTGGTATCCCATGTGCGAGTATTATTTTACCTTTATGTAAAGGCTAACTACACGTTCCAATACTTGTCCCTGAATCCCGTAGGTAAAGCCGAAGTATATCTCGGGAATTCACGGTTTTTTTCCTTCTAGTAAGTTTAGTTCCTTTCTGAGCATCCCTTCGATATCTGCAGAGTCAGAAAGAGCATTCTCCTCAGCTGGCATTTTCATCACCAATATACGCTTATCCCTAATTGATCGAAGTGTCAACAGTTTTCGAAGAATCAACTACTACAGTAAAGTGATTTTTATAGCGTAGTTAAATTCTTTTACCTCTATCATTTGTTACTAAATTTTATACATCGTATTAAAAAATTGCTTTTAATTATTTTCTTGATTTGATTCGTGGCATGAGAGATTTATACAAAACATTGAATTTAACTGGTTAGAACTTGATAAAAATCCGAAAATGATAAGAATATTTATCGCTTTGCCGCCAAACAGACTAAAAGTTTTAATCCCGGGAAATTCGCGGGATCGACATTTTTTTCCTTCATTCCGGGATTGTAAAATATCCGGGAAATGACAAGCACTTATACGTCCGGTTTTGACCGGCATTGTCCCGGTTTTAAAGCATGGTCCCAGTGGATTCTTTGCTGTCCCGGTTTGATGGAATAACTCGAGGAAAGAATATTAGGCTAGATACGGATATTTCAGTGATAGAAAACGTTTAAACGAAGATTTTCTTTGAGTAACAACGTTGCAACCCTTTAAAGTGTATAGGAATCTCACGGAATTAACCGAGATTGTTTCGTCCCGGCTTTATTCGCTTCAGAATTTACAAGTCCCGGTTTCTTACCATTAGAGTATGGTAACCCTGGTTGCAAATGTAGCTCTTCTGCGTTCTTAATCTACTGAAGTGATCAAACAGCTGCAGAGCAATATTACACCGTTTATTTATTTTATTATTATACATTACTTGTCGATTCGACTTATTTACATCGTATTATAGGAGAATTTTCGTGCTGAAATAAACAACTGTATTCCTTTTTTCACTTTAAGGTGGTTTAGGAAGGTCTCTTTCGCCTATGCTAATATTCTAGCGTCTTTTTTTTCTGTATTTTAATTTTTGTTAACTTGAACAAAAAAAAAAGTACTCCCTAATTAAACTCCCTTTATTAAAAAATACTTCGGAAATTGCAGTAACTGAATTGCTTTTTTCATTAATTCCAGATTAATTCTCTCTGAAAGTTGTCTATTAAATTTTCCCGCGGTGATAGTGACACCATAAAATGTATTTACTGCTCCAAGAATTTCTCAATTACGTAACATTCCGGTTTCATATATATTTTAGCACTATATTTACTGGACTATGCATGTATACACGCTACAAAACACTTATCGTTCGAATGTGTGTCAAAGCTTTGTTTATTTCAATAAGTTCTCTCTTTAAAACAATTTATCATATGTTTTGAGGACATTCACTAGCAGAGTATCCAAGAGAACATTAATTAAGTTCTACGTACAGTGGAAATTATTTTTTATTCTATTTTATCGGATGGACCCCTCTGACGAAATCTTCTGAGTGAATACTTGCGAAAGGATTTCGTTTAATACTACGCCTCGACATTTTTTGTCTCTTTGGGGATTCTGGTATTGTATATTGGAGAATGGAGCCCTCGCCTGTATAAATTTCCTTCACATGCAGAGATATCTGTCGCGAGCAGATCCACGAATAGCAGCATAAAAATGACACATTCATATCGGAGCAGGCGTGCTTCAATTGTTTCTTAATTAAATCAGTTCGCAGAGTTCGTGTTTCAGTGAGCTCGTTCCAAATTCCTTTTCCGAAGAGTTGCGAAGCTTTATTAAATTCTCGAATGAAAGGTAAGTCGGAATCGTTTTGCAGTGGACTCTTATGTTTTGACATGCATTGCGGAATTTCGAGGTCTTCTTCGAATCCTTTATTTGAAAGCGTCACATTTTGAATGTCCTTTCCATTGCGAGGGATATGCGATGGATATCGGGTAATTCGCTTTTATTTGGATCTGTTTTGTCGATTCATTTCGCCGAAAATGGTCGCTTTTCTTCTCTCCTTTTATAGCAGTCATGTCTTTGTCACTCAGTCTCTCGTCCACCGGATTTTCCTCTTTGCGATCGATAGACAATATGAAGAATAGATTCTAGATTCATCAGAATGGTTGAAATGCCGTGTTTCTGCATGATCGTGGTTGCTTCTTATGAAATAATTGTAATTTGCGCTTGTCGAAACTCCGTGATGAATTCATTTCGCTGAGTCAAATTCTTATTTTGAATTCATTTTCCAATCAAATTCAGGATAATCCAGACAAAGAAGCTTTTATATCGCCTGATTTTTTTTTAAAGAAAGAATAGCACTTTATATAAGTTTTTTTTTCATTGTGAATCTTCAAGTATACTTCATCTGCCAAAAATACATCCGAGTAAGGTGTTGATTGTAATTTCATACTTTGAGGATCAAAAGACACTTATCATAACCGTTTGCGTAAATAATTTAAGATTTTAGAAGGATAACTTGTTTTTGTTCTAGCATTATCGGATTAAAGTAAATAAAATACTATTAAGTTCGATAAATCAAATATTAAGTCCCATCCAAGCAAGACTGATCTAATTGGATTAAGTTTAAATAATATAAAGAAACATTTTAGTAATTTATACCTTTTATTTGTTTTGTGCTTTTCAATTTAACCCGGAGTCGATGTTTCTTTAAATGACGAAAAAGAATCTATGAAATTGATTTATTATGGTACACCAGGTAGTGGATTCATCCTCTAAGCTTGAGATTGTGATTAAGTGAATAGTAAGCTCCATTTAGTTGATTATATCCTAAGTTGAACTTAGAATAAGTTTGGCCTTCGTTTATTTAAATACTGTTTCCAGGGAGATATTGGAAAATATCTGCCTAATTATCCTAATTAGCAGCATCGAGGCGTTGCAATTATGGCTGCAAATGTTCCAACCAGAAAAAATTCATCCTTCATCGCATTACCGGTGGTGATAGGATGTCCTCATTCTCTTTTTAACGACGGAGTCATTTCCTCCCTCATTTTTTCCGTTATGTTTACCTAAGTTATGAACGTAGAATTCCTTTCCGCCGTCAAGACTCCGCCTGTTTACCGTGGGCTCTTTTCGTATGAGGGAGTGACGGAGTCATGCCCAAGTTTGCAGGGGGCGTGTGGTTTGTCGCTCCAAGGGCAATCCAATTTGGCTTCCTCAATTTTTCATCTTACCTCTCATCTCGTCATTTCGATCTCCGTTGGGATAGGACCCCTGTCTGCTTGAATTTGGGCCCGCTCTCTTACCCATCGAGGTGCATCTTTGATGCTATGCGATGGCAATTGGATTTTATGTATATATTATGTAAAGGCTTCAGGATTTCTTTGCCTGGTTTTATCCGTTAAGTTCTGCATTTGCTAAGCGTTTATAAAATGTTAAGTGTGAATTTTCGTATACGTTTTTGATACATTCATTTGTCAAGAGTTAATCACAAAGGGAAAATTAAGGGCTTCCGGATAGCAACGTGGGTAACGTGTTAGATTTCTGTGAAAGCGGTCCCGGGTTCGATTCTGGTTGGGGTTCACCTACGAACTGACCTCGTCTGTTGCACTTTTGAAAGTTCTATTACTAGGAGTAATCATCCTCATTTAAAAACATTTAGGATCTGGATGTATACTTCCTCCTACCCTTGAAAAATTTTTAAACATTTCTTTCGATTCTACTCGAATTATTTCGACGAGTGGCATTTACAGGTTACCCAATGTTATCTTACTACTCGGTTTTTTGGAACTGATGCTTGCGAGGCCTCCAAATAGCCATGTGGGTAACGGGTTCGACTTCAGTGAAAGCGGTTCCGGGTTTGATTCCCGGTGGGGGCTCACGTTGGAACACATTAAAGGTACTACTGTTACAGACATTTGCTTCAGCTTGTAGGAATCGTAAGCTCATTGGAACGACTCAAGTCATATCTCGAAGTTTGTAGTCAAGAATAAAAACTCGGATTGGGAAAATGCCAACATAAGATTTATGACTTGGTGAAATACTTGTTGAATTAGCAGATAGTCGAAAAAGAAGCTAAAAGTAGTTTGTGATTTAAGATGATATTGTTCCAATCTTGGTACACTTGGCGCTGTAGCCTTTAAGGTAAATATATGGATCAATATATGGGGTTGTTTGCGGGAATCGTAAAGCTTTATCGGAACGATTTTAAAGCGAAACTAAGTGTCGATGTCCCATAGCTGTAGATATCCTGTATATGAGACTATTTATCCGTTTGTTCTTCAATGGTAATCCGAAGTCTTACTACTCCATTACAAAAAGGAGAAATGAATTTTATTCTAGAATTCCTAGACCTTATTTCACGGGAAAAAGAACTAGCGTGTCCATTCCATCAATTATTTTGTCTTTTTAATTTCACAGCCATACCAGCTTTACATTACAGTAGTCGGGTTTCTAAAACATCGGTGTTGAATTCGTCTTTTCAAAACTATCTGACCGATTCAAGAAATTTATTTTCTCGAACTATGCTATCATATTCTATTTCTTTTACGTCTACCGGAGTAGGATAATTAATATTGAAAATGCTTTGATGTTTCCAACTGAAGTTCGCATAGTCTGGATAGGCCTCGTTCCTACTAGTAGATATGCAAAAGATTATTGAAGTGACGTGCGGCTTCGTTACCATTTCATTCACATTTTAATTAATGGGTGTCTCATTCGATGTTTCTCGTACAGTTATCCGCTCTTTCATCCGTAGACGCGTGTGCAGGACTCCTCATGTCTCTCATTAACATCGAAATAAAAACAACCCCTTCAGACAACGCATGTGCATCATCTGTGATTCTCATTTCACGCCCATCTTACGATTCCTTTCTTCCCTTACGCGTCAAAGGAGTCTCTCGTGTCTTTTCCAAGAATTCCACATTGCAAATGCGCGACCTCTTTGAAGCTTACGCACGTTTCCTAAACCTCTCGAATGTTTCTCATTACCTCTGGCGTTATGGATGAATCCCCAAGGCGGCTGGACTCTGCATCGGGGCGTGCGCCATCCGTACCTTTTCTCACATAACCCCTCCATTGCTTACCAGACGGTTACACAAGCTGTGCCAAAGATTGCGCTCGCTGTTCTTTCTTGAAGATCTCAGAAGTTGGACTACCTTTCATCTTCTTTGTGGTTTCGTCGATGCGTAGTTGTGGATATGAAAGGAAGTGTTGTTTGGTAATTTACTCAATCCCTTTTCCTTGCAATATTTGTTTCTAGTAATCAGACGTAAAGGAAGTGTAGATACTGTTTTTAGAAGCTCGATAGGTTATCATAATGGCAATTATGGTACATTTTGCTGTATATTAATGTTAAAAGCCCTGATTAATGTATGTATCCTGCATTCTTTTCTAGTTTTATGCGTAGAAATTTTAGTTTACATACTTAGATCTCCAGGAGGTAGATGTCATATTTAAAGATAAAAAAAAATCTCATTTAATTTCTGTATCGGATCATAGCGAAGTATTTCGCATGCAACTATTTCGTATTCAACGACACCGAAGATTGTTTAAAAGTGTAAATATGCGGCATAAAATTTATTTCACTTTCTCTCTTTAAAAAAGTTATATATTTTATGGAGACATTTGGCCGTTCCTAAAAAAGCGTCTCAGTTAATTTATCCTCTTAGAGCAGACTGTATTATTCTAAAACAATTCCGCTCTATGTTTTATTTCAAATAAGTGATTGCTATCATTCACGAATTATCGTGTGAAATCTGCGATAGGCGGTCAAATTCTAACTTAGTTCACTTCCAAGATTTAGAACATATTCCTTACTCAGATAAAATGCTAGGAAATTTTGTACTCTGAAAGAAGGCCTCGTAAGGCTTAAAAAATAATCCATCCTTTCTTTTCTCATCGAAAATTTTAAGAGCTGTGATGATCGTCTTTTCTAAGATACGAGTACGGACGTTGAACTTAGTGACTTAGTGGAACATAAAATTAATGGTATTAAGCGATGAACTTAATAAAAATTAGTGGAACTTAACATACGTTTAAAAAGAAAGAATACTTCGTAATTTCCGCAGCAAATATTTGACTAGTAAAAGAAATTAAACTGCAACACTACTACTAAAAATCTGCCATAGAAATTACGAAGCATTTTTTCTTTTAAGAAGTGTGATTTTTCTGAAAAACTATCATAGCTTATAGATCATAGCATAGATCACAGCAAATGTATGGCCGTGCGAAATAAATTGATAGCAGATAGTGTTTATTTTACCTTATTATGCTGGTGAAGTATTGGGTTCCACCAAGTATAACCTGAGAAGATAGAATTTCTTTCTCCAACAGGACTCACGCTTTTCGATTTTACGGTGTTTTACCAATTTCTTCTCGTTACGGATGACTGCATAAGCTTTTGAGTCAATATCTCGGAAGGTGATACCAAAACTGAGTAACATTTTCAATTCTTCAACTGTGGTGCATGTGTTAGGTTCAGGAACTGCGTTCACCCTTTATTGATGTATACATAGGCCTGCATTCAGAACTCTAACTTCACTAATCAAGTACGGCTCGTATTTTCTCCGCCTCCCTTCTGTGTCTCTAATATACTCCCCCGTCGTATTCCACTTTTTCACACCTTAGCCCGGCTATTTTTAACCAAATCCGACCTTGAAAACTAGCCGATGTCAAGCTAGCGGGAAGATGGGAAGCTACGGCCGGGTTGGCATGTAGCGAATATCTCTCCGCCCACGCCACCCCCTCGTCTCCTTAAGGCGTCTTAAACCATCGCAGTGATTGACCCGATGATGACACCATTCTGGTGGGCGGGAGGCAAGTAACGAGGTGACGAAAATCCTGCTCTCTTCGTCCGAAATTCGAAAATAACGAGGAATCCAGTTTTTTAGCCCACGTTCCTGAGTGTCACCCTATAAAACAGAGATGAAATAAGATCGGAGAGGGACATGTTTAGCCGGTTTTATATTGTTTGTTTTTTTTAAATTTTATTTTCTCATTTTCATGAACTTATTTTTAAAATGCCTCGTTTTTTGTCGCGTTTCTGTATCGATTGCATTCTTAGAAATCTTCTCTCTACGTTCCAGCTGATTTTTATGTAAGTTTTTTTCAGTATGCGCATACTTTGAATTTGTTTTCTAGGTTTATGTTCCGATCTCTCTTCCGTGTTGCGGATTACGAATTATTTTCAGTTATATCACTTTAAACTCAATAATATCCAGCTAAACTTGGTGGAATTTCATTCTGAAGTAAAATTATTTTATTGTTTTCCGAATAGAGAATACAATCAAGGTAACAGATACAGTTTTACCAATTAAAATCATAAAGGATTAGGAAAAGGAGAATAATTAAGAGCCGTGTGGCTGAAACCCAAGGAATAACAGGTGTGAAAAATAGCGACATTACTGGTACTAGAACCCAGGTCTACTTTTTTAATTATAGTATGTGGAAGTGACATTACTTTTCGTTTTCCCTTAGAATTTTCTTTCCTTTCATTACAATTAGCACAGCAAGCTTTTAATGTTCATGTTCGTAAATCAGTGTTTAAGTACAGTTTTTCATATTTTAATTCGTTTTCGCGTAAGGAGTTAAAGCATATAGTACGAAGGAAAATATTTAGTCCATTCGTAATTTCTTTTAATAGTATCTATCTCTTAGGCTAAACAATGTGTAACGTTGTCTATTACGTTATTTTTCCCTTATATTCTAACATCCCGAAAACATTTTACTCAGATTTTCTCGTTTTATTGTATTTCACTAAAATAAATAACGAAAACAGAATTGCACAACCACGTATTGAAGTGGTATAAATATCTTATTATTATTACAGACTACGTCACAGGTGGGCCAAATGTATGCCTCCCTTCCTGTGTTCCTCCAGTCCAAGTCCAGACTTTTTTTTAACCCCGTATAATATTTCTTTCTTTCATTGCTTTTTCTTTTGTTTTATTCCCAAAACCTCTTTTTTTAATCTTTCTATGACATTGAGTTAGATGTCAGAAGAAAGAAGCTAGTCTCAATCTCGCCCTGAAAGTCGTTTTATTATTATTTATTATTATTATACGTCGACAGCGCCTATGTGCGAGAATATTAATGATTTCATACACGCCGGGAAATGAATATCAATAAAATAGTTGATTTTTTAGATTGGTCGTTTTTATTTAAGTCTTTCTCCCGTTAAACAAAAATCGTGTAGAATTTAGCAATAACGCAAACGTTAACCCAGCTGCAGTCCTTTATCCATTCAGTGCTTTAAAAGTGTGCGTTGTAGCATAGAGGATGCAGGCGTCTGTGCAGGAAGGGAAAAGACTCCATTGATAAAGGCTTCGATGGCTTTGCTGTAGTGCTTGTGCGTGTTCTTTGTTTGGCTAAAGCGATAGCCCTTTTTATCGTCGGCTAAAGGAAGCCGCGCTCTATACACTCTCTTCCTAAGTGTTCGTGGCGCGCCGAGATTTTACTTTGCTCGACGTGATGTTCCGCTGCGTGGTGCTCTATCCCTTCTAATCTTATATCGTCCCATTCGTTCTCCCGTTTTCTCTATTTTTTTGAAGAAAGTAAGTGATCCAATTAATAGCAATACTTTCCGGTGCGTTCTGAGGTGGTAATAAGTCATCGAGACACACTAAATACTTCAGATCTGTCAATCGATTCGTATTAAAGGATAAATCTCAATTCACGCGGTTAATCAAGCTGTGTGTATTACGTGTTGTCTAGTGCATTTACGAAAGTTATGGTTACGTTTCTTTAATTTTTTTCGTACGTATTTGACTCGCTCAATTCTGACAACCATAGAAATTGCGTTTGTAAGTGCATGGAGATCGCTGTGGTTATTATAAACTTGCGTTTTTTCTAATCATGCGATTAAACTTAATGTAAATGATAATGAATGGCCTTCAAAGATGGGTAAGTAGTTCCAATCATGGTTTGTGCATTTAATTTTTACCCAGTTTTGCTCTCAATGTATTAGAGTAATGTACCGGATTCTTAAATCTAAAAATAAGTTCGACGATGTATTATTATAGTTTATTCCGTCATTTAAAATTGTATAATTTTCTTCCCGTTATTTCCTATTACGCCCTAACGTATGGAATATTTTTCGTGTTATTTGGTACAGGATAGAGAAAAATAAATTTCATTAATTTTTATCTCAGTTTTGTTCATAATATGTAAGCTAATGAAATGTGTGTAATGCTGAATAATGAAATGGATTCGCATCGTTTTGAATGCTATGCAAAGTGTTACTCGTGTAGTCGTTGTGCTTTATTAGCATGGGTTTGTTTTGCTTTTGTAGCATTCTATCTCAGTGAGGAAAGCAACGGCGAACTACCTCACTCCTCATTTCGCCTATTCGCCTCAGCCAAAGCCTTCGTTGACCACGTTCCTTCCAAAGCTTTTCGTTGCTTATGGTGGAGGAATGTGGTTCAAACCAGCCTTCAGGCTGAAGACCGTACATATTTCATATGTATCATTACAGTAGCATTTACCAAATGTTTATTGGTCTTAGTATTCAGTTTTTTTCTTTAGCCTCACTTCATAGTATTTTGTATGTAACCTCGTGTAAACTGAATGGAAAAGTGAGGTATCCTTCAGTTCGAATTTTTTTCCGACCATATTCTGCGTCGTAATTATCTGTTCGTACTTCGAATCTCTTCCCTTTCTATTATCAAACTCCTACTTGTTTACTTACGACAGCGCTTCATTGCTTCTTTCCTCATTTTCCATAAGTTCAGCCCCTCTAATTAATCTTAGCAGAGGAATGCGTTCATCTTCTCCGCTCCCTTCCGGACTTGCTGACACCTCGCCTCCTTCGTCACTCCCCTTCCTAAAATGCGTCCATTCTTCTTCCCAACGCTTTCTGACCTTTCGTTCTTCCTTGGGCTCTCTGTGGCCGCCAGATTAATGAAGGCGCCGCTCCGTCCCACGGAAAATGCCATGTGAATCTCCAAAATCATTTTCTGCTTTCATTCGCTCCCATCCCTTCTTTTGTTTTTATTCGACCCGCGAAATTGCTGATCCTGATCAACTCGGCTTGTGTTTTGCGCTAGGTTACGGAATTGTCGTTGCCGTGACAATGGAAATGTTTATTGGAATTGAATACCTATGTCTTCTTTGCGTTTACTTTCTGTAATGAAACACTTGAGTATTCAATATGACATTCAGTCGTAGTGTTTAGTTGAAATTTGAAATTATGTGATAGCTTACGAAGCGTTTGGACGAAAACGTGTTCTCTATAATGGGATTAATCTATCAATATAAAGTTACATTTTCCTAGGGCTTCCTACAAATGTTTCTCAAGTCCTCCAATNTTATTCAGTATTTCTTGAAGATGAAAGATAATTTTTCTGCCAAAAATGGATATTGTAGTATATTCAATTTGTTAATGGATAACTCTGTGAAAAGATGTTGCTGTAAAAGTAAATTTATTCTTTTACAATGTGTTGTTTGCTTTCCATGCCATGGCTTTCTTGAATGGTCACATCTTGAGATGCAAGTATGCCTATGACACTGGTCATGATATTAATATACCACATAAATGTCCTTTTATATTTTCACGAATTAAATATGTTGAGGGTCTATCTGTGAACACCATGCATGAAGCAGTAGTATAGTGTGTGATTTGGATGACGCTTGTTGTTATAGTTCTCATGTAAACAACCTGGACACTCGTAGTAGCTCTCTGGAGATGGTGACTGGTGGTGCAGCATGTGGGGCAGGTGGGCCTGCAGCAGGTGCTGCTGTTGGTGCCTCAGATCACAACACATTTGCTAGTTCTGGAGCGTGGTCTAAGGCGGAATCAGTCGGGTTTACTGTTGCATGGAATGACAGCGATACTGAAGCTGAACCTGATCCACCCGATTGGACAAAAGCAGTTCCTGAAGAAGTCCTACAGCGACTGACCCCAAGGGAGAAGAAGAGGCAGGATGTGATAAATGGTTAGTTCTGTAAAATAGTGCTTCGCATACATCTTCATACTCCCAATCTGTGATTAAACCCAAGTAATTTTTTAAATGTGAAGTGTGTATTTTGATTTTTCCATTATTGAGATCTAGAGTAACTACCACCAGAAATTTGGTCGAATAATAATACCGTTATCATTATAGTACAAGGAGATTTTATAAAAAATGTTACTATTTAGGACATGTATTAAGTGAGAAAACACATAGGTTTTACTTTAATATTATTGTGCATTGCTTCAGCACACTCATTAAAATATAGTACATTTACAATTCAATTCAGTTTCTATTGCAATTTCTTTGAAATTTTTCCTTTTATTTTGAAATATTTGACGTGCCTCGGATAATATTTCTTCAGATATCATGGTTGAGTAAGAATTTGATTTCTATTTCTTATAATAATTCTGAGTTGTTGTATGAGACAGTTTTTCACACACATACATATATCTCAGTTTATTTTGAAGAATGAAAATTTATTGAAGGAGTATTGGTGTGGGTTCATGTGCCCAGCTGGGGTCGAACGTGGATCGATAAGGAAATGGGATTCTGTTAATGGATATTCTCTCATCTACGCTTCCACTAGATGGCGTGGCCCTTTTGTTCTTTCTGCTTTTGATGTTTCTTTTCAGCACTCCCATCGAGTTTCGCTTAAATCAGTCCATTTCTAGAGATCAATGGGTTTGGTTGATGTAATGGAAGTGAGAGAATGGATTTAAGCTAATAGTCTATTTTTCGCCTCTTGCGGGAACGATGGAAAGTTTTCACCAGCGGAAATGCGGGATTTTGAGATTGTAAGAGTTCGTATACCGGCATACTTAGTGTCTGCAGATAGTGTGAGTTGTGTATTTTGCTGCATTGAAAAGTAGTTTACTGCAAGGTAAATTCATTCATTCTGGCGGAAGCGAAAACTATGATTGGCCGAACGCGTCAATAATCGGGAAGCGGCGCCTGTTTAATAAGCAACCCACGCAACACTTGTGTGCTTCCGGTTGCACACACAACAGGATTCTTGTTCTTTTTTTTTTTCGCTCGTATCCCAAGCATGTCAAAAGGAGTTACAAAAAAACCGGTCGATGTATTGCCTTTGTACATAACTACAAATCTACGTAGAAGATTTTAAATTACTGTAATTCTCTAAAGTCAGCATTTATATTTGCCGTTGAATCAGTTTTGTATTTTAATTTAAATTATTTTAATGTTATCATACAATTTTGTTAAATTGCCTTCCTAGTCTTGTGATGTCTTTTTATTAAATGCGATTTATTTTTTCTTTACAGTGACGTAGATGCAGATAACCAGGGTCTTTCGTACCACACTAACTCAGGGAGCTCCTCCAATTCCAGTTCACTTAGGTAAGCATACTTGAATGTGTATGTTTTATTGCTAGTTGGTATAATTATTCCATAGTGGGTATTAAATGAGTGTAGTTATACTGATGAATTATGTGATTTGTTTTGTTTTACCTTCATTTAATTTAATTCACGGACATTGGCAGTGTTTTCTGGAAATACTCCATGTTTGAAGGAAGATTAGTGGAAGTTATTAGAATAAGTACAAAGTCTCTTCTCCTTCAATTATTTAATTTAATTTTCTTGTTCAAAATAACTATCAAAAGAATTATATTAATTATATATAAGGGTGGCCAACTTTTCTGTATATAAGATCTACTTTTTATCTTAAAAGTGTGTCGCGATCGACTTGTTGTCATAGACGTAGTATAAGGGTGAAGAAGGGGTGTGAAATGCATACTATGTTTATACACTGGCGTTTCAGTATAATGTGCATTCCAGCGAGGTATGGGTAGATAAGTAAACTAAATTATTTTTTAAATCACTTATTAAGTTTTCGAGATATAGGGTCATGAAGAAAATAAATTTCCAGACCCAACTTTTGATAGCAGCATTCCGTACATGCGGTGCGGAACGGAAAATTCGATTTCCGACACTTTTTCAAGATATATTTTTACTAACTTAAAATGCAATTTAATTTTTTTATCAACTGCAATGTATAAGTTGTTGTAATATTTGTTCGTAAATATGAAAAAGTTGTTATAAAAATGCACAGTATGGCTGATAATTTGATTTCAATGTTTCACTTTCGCGTTTTTTTTTGGG
>KZ308126.1:2517092-2586873 GCA_000376725.2 Ladona fulva
GTTGCGTCCGGTGACAAGTGTAACACATAAGTCAAAATGTATTGTGCTGGGTGGGCGGAGATCACAGTGTCAGGCTGTCAGAATTCTAGGAATTTATGACCTTGGCAAATTCACAGAATGCATTAAACTATTGCTAGAAAGTTTTGTCTTCTACAATCGCTTCAAAGTCCATGGTACACGGAATTCCACCCCAGACATTGCGAGCGATCGAGGATCGACCAAAATTGGCCTCGCAATCGACTTGTTGGCCACCCCTGATATATAAGAACTCTCATTTGTTGTGTGAAGTCAAGCGGTTCACAAGTACTTCATGATAGTGGCAACTTTCATCCTGTTTTCATTATAAATATGCTCCTGTTTACTGCTTACCTTACCTGCTTTTATTGATAAAATTAGTTATTATAATCCTAGCAAATAAACCTTGAACTATGATTAGTTCAGGTAGCATTTATAGTTGGTAATGTGTAGTAGACTCCAATGCCACCTTATTGGCTTTTCCAGACCACAGTGGATGTACTACCTATCAATTTCAGTAGCTTACCAATTATTTCATGATGTGGGATCAACTACATTGCTTTCACTGAGAATTTAATCCAATACCTCTTACAAGTTACTGGTGTGATACCAATTTGGCTTATTGGAAGTCCAAAGTTTTGTTAGAATTTAGTTTTTATAAAGGGACGTTTTCCTAACTTAATTTTGATGCTTCTTCTAGAAGGGTATCTCTTATAAATAATAACATGTTTATTAAATAAGGGTATCAAAGTATTAATTTGAAAATTTAGTTTTTTCTACAGAATTATTTGATTCTTTTTCTTTAATTTTCTAATTTTGATGCATGGTGTTTGCAAATACGTTCCCATGAAATTGGAGTTTTTGTTCTGAATCAGTGTAATTATTTTCATAATTGAGAGACTCTTTATTCAGTATTTCTTGAAGATGAAAGATAATTTTTCTGCCAAAAATGGATATTGTAGTATATTCAATTTGTTAATGGATAACTCTGTGAAAAGATGTTGCTGTAAAAGTAAATTTATTCTTTTACAATGTGTTGTTTGCTTTCCATGCCATGGCTTTCTTGAATGGTCACATCTTGAGATGCAAGTATGCCTATGACACTGGTCATGATATTAATATACCACATAAATGTCCTTTTATATTTTCACGAATTAAATATGTTGAGGGTCTATCTGTGAACACCATGCATGAAGCAGTAGTATAGTGTGTGATTTGGATGACGCTTGTTGTTATAGTTCTCATGTAAACAACCTGGACACTCGTAGTAGCTCTCTGGAGATGGTGACTGGTGGTGCAGCATGTGGGGCAGGTGGGCCTGCAGCAGGTGCTGCTGTTGGTGCCTCAGATCACAACACATTTGCTAGTTCTGGAGCGTGGTCTAAGGCGGAATCAGTCGGGTTTACTGTTGCATGGAATGACAGCGATACTGAAGCTGAACCTGATCCACCCGATTGGACAAAAGCAGTTCCTGAAGAAGTCCTACAGCGACTGACCCCAAGGGAGAAGAAGAGGCAGGATGTGATAAATGGTTAGTTCTGTAAAATAGTGCTTCGCATACATCTTCATACTCCCAATCTGTGATTAAACCCAAGTAATTTTTTAAATGTGAAGTGTGTATTTTGATTTTTCCATTATTGAGATCTAGAGTAACTACCACCAGAAATTTGGTCGAATAATAATACCGTTATCATTATAGTACAAGGAGATTTTATAAAAAATGTTACTATTTAGGACATGTATTAAGTGAGAAAACACATAGGTTTTACTTTAATATTATTGTGCATTGCTTCAGCACACTCATTAAAATATAGTACATTTACAATTCAATTCAGTTTCTATTGCAATTTCTTTGAAATTTTTCCTTTTATTTTGAAATATTTGACGTGCCTCGGATAATATTTCTTCAGATATCATGGTTGAGTAAGAATTTGATTTCTATTTCTTATAATAATTCTGAGTTGTTGTATGAGACAGTTTTTCACACACATACATATATCTCAGTTTATTTTGAAGAATGAAAATTTATTGAAGGAGTATTTCAAACTATTGAGGTTCTGATAGTTTTCAAGATGGCCACCTTTGCAACTCACTTTTTCCTTAGTTTAGAAATTCAAGTGCTCAGTTCATCAGCATCTTATGTATTCTTTATAATAAGTGCAGTTATATTATCATAAGAAGATATTATGGTCAAAAAATGTTAACTTGCCTCTATCAGAATATTTTATTACTTTATGTAAATTGGAAGGATTCATGAATTTTATGGAGAAAAATAAGTGAAAGCATTGATTTAATTATTTTTTAATAGAAAATGTGATTGTAGTTATTTGAATTTATTTTGGTTTTATTACTATGCTTTGAATTAATCTTACATTCTAGGAAGATAGTTAAATTCAAATTTTTGCTTTTATTGTGTTATATACTTTATTGAGTAATGATGTTTTGTTTGGTTCTTGAACAAAAAACATTTTTTGTTATGACCATGGGTTAAATCTCTCCTGGAAAGTAACTCTCTGCCTATATAGAATTTTTGCTACTTATAGAATTAATGTAGTGATTAATTATCTAGATTTTGCAACATCTTACATAGCTTACAAAAAGTTCTTAGAAATGCATTGATCTAATAACATCACTTACACATTTTAATGTGTTAGGTATTTAACTTCATGTATTAATATTTGTCCATCATTTATAGTTAAAATGTTATGATAAGTCATAGAATAATGTTGTTGAACATGGTTTCATTGTGCATATTTTCATTTTCCAGAACTCTTCCACACGGAGCGATCACATGTCCGAAACTTAAAAGTTCTGGACTGCGTATTTTACCGACCAATGTTAGAGCAGGGCATTCTACCATCAGAACAAATACAGCTCCTCTTTGCTAACCTTGATGAAATGCTGGAAATCCACAGCCAGTTCAATAGTGCAATGAAAGCCAAAAGACGTGAGAACCCTATTGTGGAAAGGGTTGGTGATATCCTCCTCAATATGGTGAGTGTTCATATAAGTTTTGAATGCCAGTTTCATGAGGAATTTTTTTATGAAAGTTGCTTTGAATATGTAAAATGAGAATTTGATAGTGTTTTGGAAAAAAAAAAGTTTATGCTGAAAATGTTCATGCTACTATCAATTTTAATTCTGGGTAAAGATGCCCTTATAACAACAAGTCATGAAATTTTACTTCATTGTTACAAAATCTTATAATGAGTTGCATTACAACAAAATGGGTAGATTAAATATTTTTAGGGAAAAGATTAGGATTCTAAATAAAGTTATGAACATTATTAAACCTCTTTTTTTCTGATTTTCACCATTGAAGTGATTTTATTGTATAATATAGAATGATTTTTGCAAGTAGCTTTGATGTTGTTAATGTTGAATATTTTAATAAGTAAATGACAAAGCCTTAATGATGGAAATATTTCTCATTCCTCTATCAGTCTTGCTACAACTTTTTATAATTTAACCAAATTTACAATTGCAAGAGTTGCACCTATTCCAGCCCATAAAATGCATTGTTACCTTAAGGATTTATTGATGTTTCTGTAACAAAGTTTTGGTCTCATATCATGTAGACTTCATGAGTAACTGTAATTAATCCACCACTATAAGCAATCTCTTTTCTACTCTATAAGCAACATTTAATATAACTTTAAATTTTAATAAATAGGGAATGGTTTACTAGGCAACTCATGTTTCATCTCTCATTGGTTTATTATAATGAAAAGATCGGAATATATATTAATTCTTCATCATCTCCCTCGTCCTGATTTAACTCCTCTGTAATATCAAGAAGACCTGCATAGTCTTCCTTCANAATCCACCACTATAAGCAATCTCTTTTCTACTCTATAAGCAACATTTAATATAACTTTAAATTTTAATAAATAGGGAATGGTTTACTAGGCAACTCATGTTTCATCTCTCATTGGTTTATTATAATGAAAAGATCGGAATATATATTAATTCTTCATCATCTCCCTCGTCCTGATTTAACTCCTCTGTAATATCAAGAAGACCTGCATAGTCTTCCTTCATTGTCACTGAATAATTCACTAACTTTAGGGTGAAAATTCATGTTAATCATATGACTCTCATGTAAACTTGCAATATGGGAAAATATATTACATTGGTACTGTCACAGTGATTAAATTTGTGACAAAATTTTAAATTTTACGTTTGAATATCAGAGTTCTTAGTTTATCACCTTGGTAACCTTTGCCTCTAAATCAGCTACAAATTTATGTTTATGTTGCTTTGATTCTTTGGGTAATCTGTTTAATGACCTGAAAATGTTAATTTTTAAGACTGCTCATGAAGTTATCAGACCATCCAGTCTGAGATCTTATTTTGAAATTTCTTGAATTACTTTTCCTTTCTGTTATATCTAATCTGTTATGTTTCATTTCAGTTGGATGGACCATGTGGGGAAAATTTTGAGCGTGCTGCAGCCAAATTTTGTGCTAGGCAACAAATAGCCCTTGAATCACTAAAGGAAACAAGGCGGAACAATGCTAGACTCAATTCATTTCTTACTGATGCAGAAATGAAGCCAGTATGTCGACGTCTGCAGCTTAAAGACATTATTCCAACTGGGATGCTGCGGTTGACCAAATATCCTCTTCTTTTTGAAAGCCTAGCCAAGTACACTGACGATGATGGAAAGACTGAAGGCTCTTCAATGGGTAAGTTGCACATTTTATGAATGATGATTTCACTGGCTGTTTTTTGCTCATTTGTNTATTCCAACTGGGATGCTGCGGTTGACCAAATATCCTCTTCTTTTTGAAAGCCTAGCCAAGTACACTGACGATGATGGAAAGACTGAAGGCTCTTCAATGGGTAAGTTGCACATTTTATGAATGATGATTTCACTGGCTGTTTCTTTGCTCATTTGTTATTTGTAAGATGTGGAAAGTTTTCAAAAAATAAACTATCATCAGAGACACGCTTGTCTATTCCAGGTGTTATATACCTATAATTTTAAGCAGACATCTTTATCTGCATTTAAAGCGTAAGATTGAATTATGTAGATTATATTCTTATGTCATTGAAGCAATTTGCTAATTCTGTTGCAAATGATTGAGTTTTTGAATTCAGTTCGATCAGGTATTATTTACATTTTATCTTTGACTATTAGATTTTCTTGTTGTTTATTTAAGTGAATTAATAATACTTGATAATATTTAAGTAATTATATAAAGAACTTTTGAAAATTAGGAAAATTAAACTATGCCTGATAATTAATGTGATGAAAATATTTTATAAATTTCTCTAAATAATTATTGATCAAAATATTCTCAAGGAAAGTGGTCTTATCTAAGTAGCATTTTAACTGTCATAATTTATTATGTATGTTTTTGTTAGCATGAGTTCCCATAAGATATTTATTCTTTAAATAAAAATGACTCTATACTTGAGTTCAGGAGCCTCGTATTTATTTGCATTGAGCTAACATATAATTTTTATCTTCCAGGTAAGGAGCGTAGTCAAATACTTCGTGCTCTAGAGCGCAGCAAAAGAATTCTAGATAGTGTAAATCAAGCTGTTAGGGAAGCAGAAGACCAGCATCGCTTACAAGTCATCCAACAAAGGCTAGAAAAGAACCATTTTGAAAAGGCAGATCATCCCATGTCTAGTGAATTTAAAGTAAGTAGAATTATTCCTTTAAATGCTTGAATCCTTTCATTGTAGTTATTATTGGGAATGTCTAATTATATTGTATCTAAGGTGTGGTGCATTTATTTTTCTTATATCTTTATTAACCTTTTAGCTGCTCCCAGTACTTACAGATTTTGGCTATATTTTCTTTGTATATGTCTTTATATACATTTCAGTGGTAAATCAAAAGTAAATGTTCGACCATTACTAAGAGGGAAATAAATCTTACGTCATATAGACAAAAATTAGAGCAGCTTCAGTTATTAAGTGTTTAATCAAAGAGAAACTTTCTATTCATGTGACACACTAATTTTCTAATTTTGTATTTGCACAGCTTTATGGTTAAATTTCTACATTGCATTTTAAAACAAATGTATCCAAATGGAAGTTTGTACCATTATCATTTTATGTTATTGTAATTTTGATGTGAACATAAGATTTAAGGACAGTTTTCATCCAAAATAGAGATTTCTTGAACTGTTGATATATTCTAGCTCTCTCATGTAAAGGGCAGATTCTTAAAATGTTATTGAAATACTCTCTTTTGAGCAAAAATAAATATATTGAGAACTTCCATGTGCTTGTTAGTTTTCATAAGTAAGTCAGTGAGTGATTGCTGTCATTTTCCTTAAGGTTCTTTTTATTAAAGTTTGGTTAAGTTATTTGTGCCATTTTCAAGCCTTGTATATGATAGAATGTTTTCATTTAGTATCAATAATGTCATGTGTATATATTTTTTAACTAACTTCTGAATTATCTTGAAGTGAGGTGAAATAGTTTTGCGAGAAGGCATTACTTATCCCGCTAAACATGTTACAGTTATTCTTTAGAAATTGATTTTAGGTTATATTCAAACTCACTTAAATGAAATAGGGAGAACGAATTTCATCTAAAGATAAGTCATCCAAAACATATTCTTATACATCTAGGTTTTATTTTTTAAATGTATTGCCTTATTCTAACTGGGTTAAACATGTTATTTCAATGCATACTTCATATAATCCTTCATTTTAATGCTAGTTTTTCTAACTTGTGTGATGTACTTTTCTTAACCTTGTGCATACAATCAATGTAAATGATGTCCAATTTAATGTAATTAGTTGAATATCAACTTATATTACAACTAATATTAGCAATTATGGAAATCCATATTTCTGATCTGATCTGTCAGGGTTATTTAGTGCTGTTTAAGTTTTGTGTCGAACTATACCTGACACAAATTTCAGCTTGAATTTGGCATGTTTGTCAATTAGAATTAAGAATTTTTTCATCCCATTCATCCAAAGTCCTTCAACAAATTATCCATAGCACCCTGCTTCCTAAAACCCCAGGATTATCAATTCCCAAGATAAATTATAACTTGAATGTTTTTGGAGAAGTGGCCTAGATTACCTACAGATGTTGACAAGTTGATCAGAAATGTCGATCAGGAAAATACTCAAAGTAGTAAATGTCCAGTGTCTATATACTTAGATGTAATATGTGCGTTTAGAGTTGAGTAAAGGTTACCTCTAGTTCAGTTCCCTAAATCTACTCATGCCATCATCTTGTTTCCTTCATATCTACCACTACCAACATTAATCTACAAAAAAATTATTAGAGAATAAAATTATAGTAAAATCTGCAGTTACAAAAACCTGGCCTAGATCACTAAAACTGTTTACTAATGTTTACCTCTGTCTAGTATCCATTATTATTTATTTTTTTAATAATCATTGCAAGTTGGTCAATGGACCAGGTGGCAATGGTCAAAGGGGATAAAATAATAGTGACATCTGCCCGGCATTCACCCAAAGACGGGAGAAAATCTCCTCCAAAAACCTCCCGTGGACAGTTTTATTTATTTTATTTGGAGAGAAAATAATTAGGAACAAAACAGCCCCTACATGAAGAATACCCTTGTGTACCCTCCCAAGATTAGCCTCATGTCCATGGAGGGATGTTATTGTCCACTTGTGTATCCCTTTTCTACAGTTAGTATGTCTCATTTGTCTGGAAAAAAATCCATTTGCTGCATTTTACATTTATCAACAACACAGTTGTTATATGATTCATATTTATGATTCATTCTTTGTCTATTGTAGACAATTACATAACTCTTCATTCTCATACAGCAAATTTTATTTCTCTCCTCTCTTTCTTGCAGAATCTGGACCTCACAAAGTATCAATTAATATATGAAGGAGCACTAACTTGGCGGGCTGGAAACCGTTCCAAGACAGTAGACCTCCACGTAGTATTGCTGGAAGAGATAGTAATCCTTCTGTTAAAACAAGATGACAAGTTTGTGCTGAAATTCCATTATGTAAGCAGTGGTCCAGTTGGTGGTGTGGGTGGAGGAGGAAGTAGCAAAGGGGGCCAAGAAGACCTCAAAGTCGTCTCTCCTATCATCAAGCTCGCCACTGTGTTGGTGAGGCCTGTTGCCACAGGTAAGAACACTTAAAATTAATTAAAAATACACATGCCATAAGAATACACCAAACCCTTGATTTGTACTGTACTTGATGAGAAAATATTGTCATTAATGCTGGCTAATTTCTCCATGTTTGGCTTTGGTGTGATAAAAAAGTTTTGATTTGTACCATTCAATTTTTACATGTATAGAAATGAAAAAATAATTACTGTTAGTTATTTGTTACTGGAAAACTACTATATAACAATCATTTCTTTAATAGAAACAGGAACACCCCAATAACATCAATTTTAATAATTACTGTTATGTGTGAACACAACCAACCATTCCCTAACAGCAAAAGCCCATATAGCTGGGGCTTGAATATAAGGCGTTGGGGTTAGAACGCTAGTTTGCTAACCACTTATTCTCTGGCCTGGGGCAAAGTAGGAAAAATTAGTTGTGATGATGGCATTATCCAGATAAGAAAACAATGGAAATGTAATCTAAAATGGCAGAATAGAAGATTCCTATTGTAGTCAATGGAAGAAATTGAACATTAAAATCTCTGTCCCCGTTTAGAAATTAAATTACATTTTCTTTTATTTGGTGATGTCAATTGAAATCAATTTTTCCATAATTGAGAATCTATGTAGCTGCATAGTATGATAAACCATATATTTTCCATCAAATTGAAAGGTCTGATGTTTAGCTGGTATTTTGCCTCAGATTTTCAATTTGAAATTTTGTTTAGACAACAACTCATTAAAATATTCATTGTTTTAGTATCTGACGGAATACTGTATGTTGAAGGGATCTTTATAATTTGTTCTTTCAATGCACATTTATTTGTAAGGTTTCAGACTTGTTGTCTTTGTTATCTTACTGTAAAACTGCTTTTTAGCTACTTAAATTACTTTTTTCTAATTATAATNTGAACATTTCCTTGTCTTTCTTTCGCGATTGGGATTTTACGTTGAATACGATTGTTTCGCATTATTACATAATACATGTATTATCGCGTAAAGGGAGTCCGTATTAAAATTTCAGGCCTAATCCAGCTTTATCGATGAATGATATGTTGAAAGGTATCCAAATATCAAATGTATCCATTTCTTCAGATGTTAGTACATCTACTATAGTAACTAAATTAATTGATCACCTGATAGGAAATATCTTAAAACCATTCTAACATTCTTAAAATTCATGAAGGTCAATTTGTGCTTGTATTTCCATCAAATCTAACAACAATTCAGATAACTCCCGAGCATTACACACATGAGGCTGATAGTATACAAAAATTGAAACATGTATCTAAAACTTAGTCCCTTTTTATAGTGGTAGTTTTGTTAAAAGTGCCTCAATCTAAGGTCATTTTTCACATGAGCCCACACCAGGAATCAAACCCAGGATCACTTACGCTGAAGTCGAACACATAGCCGACTTGCCTAACTGGGAGTCCCGTCACTCTTTATATGCTCTGAACATGTTTGTAGGAATATATTTTTGTTGAGGGTGAAGGAAAGGTATTAAACTTGCAAATGGAGGTGTGCATCTTAAACACCAAAGAGAAAATTGTTCAGATTGAAAGAAGATCAACTACATATTTCATAAAAAGTGAAGTGATAAAAATTTTACTGGGACTTGAACCCAGGTCTCCAACTTTCTTTATAGGCATACTAATCACTAAAACACTAGTTCGAGGTCCTGTCAAATTCTCATTTTTCATTTCTGAGCATTCTTGGGTTTTAGTTTATCACAGTTTATTAGAAAACTGTAGCATAACTTGAGTTGCCTATCCTCTCTCTTTTTAATACTACAATATCAAAGTATAGGACATTCTCCACTTGATGAACCTGCATTTATCATTAAATATATTAATGTGAGAATTTGAAAGATTGAATGATAAAATATGTATCCTATTGCAACTCTTACTTAGGTTAATCAATAGCACCAAATTAGTTAGTATAATATTTGTTTATGAATAAAAAAGAAAGTTAAATAAATTTGGAAAGTTTGTACCTCTAAAGGAATCATTAGCGTATCATACATCTTAGATATAAATTAAGCAATAATATACTTGACGTAAAAGTCCTATGATCTGTGATTATCTGGCTATTCCAATTTTATGTTGACAATAAATGATCAAAACAATATAAAGAAGAGTGCTTTAAGTGTATTCTGAAATGTATGTGAACTTGATCTGTTTGAATTGTGATGTGTGAAACATTCCTATCACAGATTCCTTATTTCTAAGAAAATATGTCAACTTTTATATCATTGACTGTTTTTAAGCTTTTTTGTGGTTATAAAGTCAATTCAATTACATAGGGCATTATCTTCTCTTTTTATGAGCTCACTGTATATTATTTTATCTCATATTGTATTCTTCTTTTGAACATACCAATTGACTTTTTGGAAAATGTTTGTCTTTAAATTTCTTGCATAGGGCATTCTAAACTTTCTTTGTAAGTTAAGATTTATGGCTAAGCAAAGAAAGTATCACATTCTTGTATATTAACAAAGTAATTTTTCTTTTTCAGACAAAAGGGCATTCTTCCTTGTTAATACTAGCGGAGCACAAATTTACGAGTTAGTGGCTGTGTCATCATCAGAACGGAAAACGTGAGTGTTATAATTTCATTTTACATAGCATCTCTACAATTTCATTTCTCACAATATCTCTTAGCAAATGTATCTTATCTTTGTGATCTTATGGCTACTAGGTGGATTTTAACGAATTTGATACGTAGTAGATCATATAATCAATGAGGGTATTGCATTAGGATTGTCTAGAAATATTTCGATTTATACTTGGCATAGGATAGGTATTGGTTAGGGATTTTTCAGGACAATTATTTGATCATCATATCTCATTGACTGTATTATACCCCATATGTCTACATATCGAATATGTAGAGGTCAGTATTATTTGATGACAGTGGATGTGTTGTTATACTACTCCTATGACTGTTAGACATTTCCAGCTGATAAGGTTTTACTAGGTGAACATCGTGCAATAATGATGGAACTGAATAAAGGGACTGAAATATTTGGACCTTTGTAGCTGTTTTTTATAGGACTAGGCCAATGTCGTTTTCATCTTCTTGATCACTATGGAGTTAAAATAGATCAATGTCAAAGAATTTTACATTTATAAGAATATATATTTACATTTTTCCAGATTTAATTTAATTAATTCATCGTAAATAATTGCCTCTTTAAAGTACATTATACATAATGTGCCCTTATGTGTCTATGTTAAAATTTATGGGCATCATATACTTATCTATGTTGGATAGTGAATTCACTTTCTTTAAGGGACTGAAATTAGAGTTTAACAGCGAATCTTGTAAAAGCTACTCAAAGTCATAGATCTCATATAAAAAATACTAGAAATATTCTTGAGAGAGGAATTATTTATGCAGAAACGCATATTGTAATTATTGGTCGGTGAGGTTGTTACCAGAACATTATTTAAATGGCAATCGACCTTCAGAACGAGTTAAATTTGTAGGATTGTGCTAATGTTTCCCTCTAATGGAGAACGCAATTCTGAAAATATTGCTGGAAAGGAAAGAATTTCTGTACTTCCTCAATTCAATCCTCTCTTTTCATTTGGCATTCTCTTTGAAAGTGGAAGAACTTTTTGACGAGACAAACGGTCAAGGACGACAATGCGAGCTCTTAAATCTAAAAAAATGAAAAATCTGTAATAATAGCGAGGTAAAAAGGTAAAAACCTCTTCCATGAAAGGAGCTTTACCGAAAGGGGAAACGAGTATGTCCCTTATTTATATTCCAGCTTCGTACGGGCACTTTCCACCCAAAACAGTAAAGTGTAAGTCCTTATAAAGGGTAAAGGCCTTCAAGGACGAGCAACGAGCTAATTAGACCTATGAAAAAAATGCGTCCCTTGGATGACGATTTTGTAGCCGAAGGTTAGCGTGCCATTTGTTTAAAAGGAAGGATTTTTTTATGGGAAAATGTTTTTAGTTCACAATCTCATATGCTGCTCCACTGGGGTAGACGCCATTTTTGCTTCCCTATCATTTTGTCGTTTCGAATGTTTTGCGTATCTGACGTTTTTACTTGAACGTTTCCTTGTCTTTCTTTCGCGATTGGGATTTTACGTTGAATACGATTGTTTCGCATTATTACAGAATACATGTATTATCGCGTAAAGGGAGTCCGTATTAAAATTTCAGGCCTAATCCAGCTTTATCGATGAATGATATGTTGAAAGGTATCCAAATATCAAATGTATCCATTTCTTCTTCTCTTTGAGTTAAAATCGAGGGAGTATGAATTATATCAAAGTTTAATCTATTACAACAGTCACGGACATCTGTATTTTTTTATACGGTGACCTTTTTTCCTGGGTTCGATTGCTTCTCTTCGTATAGATAATGATAGTTTTCTCGTGGACTGTCTATAGTGTACAAATTTAACAGAACATGTAATGTACACAGAACACTTTAGAAGAAATGTTGACCTTTTTAACTGTACGGGCTAAAGTAGTTTTACAGTGATAAGACGAGAGAATCAATTCTTAGAGATCATTTTCTTCTATTACAATCCATTTACTTGGAATATTACTTCCTCAATCTGTTTATAATAAATGTTTCACTTTTTCATTACTTCTGTTGATCGAATCTTTCATTTAACGTACTTTTCGTCTACTCGTTCTTCGCAATCACACCGATGCCACTTTACCCTCTCGGATATACTGATGCGCATTTGAAGTTGTGTGACATGTATTTTTTCTGCGTCTGCTCCTCCAGTTCGGAGCAGTCCTTCCACAAACAGTTGACTATGCTCGCTGGATGACGATGGCGAGCAAAGTTTTGGGGCCTCTAAATTTGGGGCCGCATTCTGCGAATCAACTCACGGCGACATGTCCGTGGAAGCTGCAATGCACGGAAGACTTTCATTTCCTCCGAATTCGTCGTTTGGTCGAATGAATGTCTGGAAAATTTCCGTCGCATATCATTACAATGGGTATGAAATGCATGAAATAGTTATGCATCCTGAATTCTGTTTGTGGAAAGTCAGTTATTTATCATTTGACTTTGTTATTTGCGGTTGTCAAGAGGTGTTTCTTAAAACGTTATTCGACTGGGATCGAACGAAAGTTGTTGTTAGCAACACCTGAAATTTAATCAATTCTGTGCATTTTACAATTTAATTATGATAAACATTTCTTCGAACAAAAAAGTCTATGTTAATTTTATCTTCGAGGATATTATATGGCTTTTAAAGTTGAATAACAGCTATTAAATTCGTCTTCTTGTGTAATAATCTTCATGATAATTGGATCTCAGTTGTCCTCTAGCGAATCCCCGTTGAAATTCTCGGTGCCATAATTGGTGACGAGCCCATTGTTAAAGTTTGGTCGGACAACAATTCAAACAAAATGGCGAACCATCTAGTATTAATGAAGTTCAAGCGATCAAAGGTTGAAAATTAAGTTGTTGTTTCACGTAACATTGAAGAACATGTTATAATTCCAGTAAATATATCAGTTGATTTTAAACATTCTCTTGATCCTAGTCTCTTCCCACTAACCGTGTGTGGTTTAGTAAGGCTACCCGATGTGTTTGCTACTCTTCTGATTTGTGGATATATACGTGCTGACTGTTCTTACCTTCAACTTCCTCAATTTTCCTAATGCCTCCGCTTTTTGCATTTACTGATGCTTTTACTAATTTCTTCTTAATCTTTAACTGAAAATCTCAAAGTTGTATTCGAGTTGTTAACTCTGGCGTTAACGGAAGTGAATCTATGACATAATTTAATTACGCAAAAAACTTACTATCCCGTTTTCTCTTCTGCCTGCTGGAACCAAAATCCTTTTATTTGTTTCGAATAATTAATACCAATTGTTAATGCACCTAGTACAGGATACAAATCCTGCGCCATTTATTTCCATTTGACTTTGAGGATGGTATTTCTTTCTTCCCTGCCTACGTTTCCCACTTCCCGAGCAATTTTGCTGTCTCTTATTGTTAATTAGTGCATGAATTTCCGTGTTTGTAATTTATGAAGTAAAATAATAATATTCAGGCTTTCAGATCGCTTTCCTGTCGTTGTATCAGTTAAATATTTACAACTCAGAAAACTCTGTTAGGCATTAGAGAGGTCTAATATGGTTGTTAATGTTTATGGAATGGTTATGGTTACGATTGTTAAAGTTATGGTTGTGATCAACATTTTAAAATACCTTTTTCCAGTACTTTTTGTTAAAAATGTGTCTGACGATGTAATAAATAATAGACTCTTAGATACCTTTTACCTCTCTGGCCCTGAAATCTTAACAGTACTAATCTACGTGACTGATTGATACATTAACGTCTTCGTTGACAGATATCGAGCCTTTTAACATGCTTCAATTCGATGGTTTACCGCAGCAGCAGGTCACTCGTTAAGTTTAAGAGTAATATCGTATCGCCACTGAGAAAAGAAATGGGTCGCTCGCATTCTCCTTTATGAAAGCGTTAGACTTAATAGCTTATGAGCTTACTTCGGAATTGATTGCCGGCGATCAATTTGCGTCGGATTCGGTGCTTACTTATCAAAGTTTTTATTTATTGCCCAGCTTCGTGTCATCCAGTTAACATTCGATTTTTTCTGCCCCTTTCAGTACACAAGCGGCCGGACCGAGAAAAAAATGTTTAATCGAGCGATTCGATGCGAAATTGTTCCGGCGGTTACAAAACGCACGTGTCCATTCTTCTCTCTAACGAGACAGTGGTCGGGGAAAAATCCTTTTTGAGATTCCAAACAGTTCCGCGAGCCACGAAGCGGAGGTTGAAAGGTGACGTCACACCGCCGTCTCTCTCTCTCTTACTCCATTTCTTCGTCTGGCACATTTCATCTCACCGCCACACTTCACTTCTTTGGCTTTATTTATTCTCTCAATCCCCATTTTCGCTCCAGTGAATGGAATTCTATTAAACTTTATGTGATGGTTTGAACGAGTTTAATTGCATTCGTAGGGAGATATATTATTCTTTCCGTGCTTTAGAGAAGGGCGTTCGTTATATCGCTTGTCTGAATGGTTACTCTGTTACATAGCGGAGTGTGAATTATTGGTTAATGCTATAAATTGACATTGCGAATTCCAGAACGTAGTGGGGATTAGTTCAAATTGTAAAAGGTTATCTGTCGGTCACAATACAACGGTACTTCGACTTCACGAGTAGGCGCAGATTTAAGCTATGGGAAAGATCAGACTGAGGTTCCCACTAGGAATTATGATTAAAGTTCCTACTTTTTCATAAAATACATAAATATACTCTGTAAAGTATTCAGTCCGAAAGCCGGTTGGGACCTCATCCCCTCTACCATCAGCTACGAAGAGTTAGGAGAGGGGAAATGAGGAATACCATGCAAGATGAGGAGTGAGGTAGTTTGCCCTTGCTTTCTTCACTGAGCCAGAATGCTATAAGCAGAACAAGCCTGCGTTAGTGAAGCACAATGACCCTTACGAGTAACAGTTTTCATATCACTGCATAAGAAGAAACCTTAATTAATGCCATTATTTAGCATAACTCATACCTCAGTAGCTTTCATATCATCACAGCAATGAACGAGACTGAGACAGAATTATATGAAAGACCACAGAAATATGCATGCTATAGAATTCTCAGTAAGTGCTCAGTAAAACTCAGTAAAAGCTCAGGAGTGCTTCACTACTCAAGAATTAACAAAGTTTTGAATTGTAATACATAGTATTGCTATAGATTACGAAGAATGATTGATAGACTATATAGTGACATAATGTTGTATACCGGTAGGATAATTTATAAACATATTATGTAGACTTACTCGACAAATATAAATTTTTTCTTCGTTAATTCGAAAAACATTTCTTCATTCAGCGAAAAACAAGAACGAATTTATGTAGGTTACTAAGAGTTCTTAAGCCCCGTCTAATTGAGGCCCCCAATATATGTGAAGCCCACAGCTTAGGCCTGTTGCGCCCAATTATAAATCCGCCCGTTTACGATTAATTTTGACCGTGAATTGTTTTATATAACGTTTTTTTCGATGGTTATGGAACTAGGCTAACGAATACGGATTCGCTAATGTTATGCTTTTGTAGATTCTCGCTCGCGAATTCGTGCGAAAATATTCGCCAATGGGTGAAACATGGCCGTGTCAATTCTTGCTGGAATAGAAATGAGTTTGATACATTTTGGCAGCGTCTGTGTGTTTATTTTAGGAATTTAGGAGCACGTGGAAGATTTCGTTTCGGCCACAGATGATTTTCCTGTCGAATTCGTATTAGGAACGAGTTATCTACGTTAGCAGAGGTTACCCAGTACTTAAAACATAAATACTTTGAAAACTATCCTGGAGGGTATTCCGGGTTTTTTTTACTGAAAATACTGTGTATCTGCGTGTTTTATTTATTAACGGTAGATAAAAAAATGATAAGCAATCGAAAAAACCAAAAAATATGGATTTTGGAAATTCTCTCTGGCATTTTCTTTACGGAAATGGATGATAAATTATCGCTCTACATTATGTTTAAAAAGTAGTAAGTTAAAGTATTTTTCCTGTTATAGAATCATTTACTAAGTGCAGACCTATCAATCTTAGTTTGTTTATATAGGAAAATAGAAGTTTTGTGTAAATATGTCTCTGTAAAAACATCTTCGACTATGCTCTGGATAATATTATTATTTATTTACAAATTTCGACCGCGGTTAAGTCTGGTATAATACTCTGATAGGTTAGATTAATTATAACGAATTATATAGCTATACGTGGCTTATAGCTTCGTGATAATTTTTATAGAATGATGAATATTTTTCTCTTCTTTCGTGTCAGTGGTTTGGGGTTAGAATGAAAATCGTTTCTCTGTTGTTTTCAAGCTATCTATTCCTCTCGGTTATATTTTTGCGTCATTCTTGTTAAAAATTGGTCGTAAATTTCCTGATTTTATTAATATTTCTTCTAAAAATCTTCTCTGTTGAATAACTAGGCATTTCAGAGATAGCGTTGATAAATCGGACTAATTTGACCTTTTGCTCAGGAGTGAGAAAAAGAAAGCATCTCTGCGTTGTGTCTAGTGAAACTTTTTTGATCTCTCAGACAGCCCCCTTTGCGAAAGTTGCCTGTATTTCGTTTGTATGTTACATTCATCGGTTATTCGCATGAAAAGAGTACTAGCCCCGGGACACAGCGTTACGAATCAAGAACCCTGTCCAACTACCGTACAGCTCAACCCACTCCACTTGATGTCATGCTCCGTGCCTTCAGGGAAATGCTAATAACGAGTAAAGAATAAATTATCAGCTGCGGTAGAAAGTGTGCAATGTGTGTTACCTCCTTTTTCGATTCCTTTTTTTCCCTTCGCATACGTTCTCCACTTATCTCATTCGAGTGTCAATCTATGGACAAGTCGCCATATTCAATTTCGTCATCACCCGCACGTTGTCTGCTTTGCATATGGTCTAAATGCATCCGTACTTGCTCTCTATAATATATGGGATAGATAGTTCATTGAAAACTGTCGATGTGGATTTTCAAATATCGAAGCAGGAACATTCTTTTGCGTTATTACGGAGCGCTGGAAATATTCCGAAGTTTTCCGCATTTTCTTCCGTAGCACTTTGAAAAAGTTGCTCCAAGGAATCCTATTTGGAGAATATCTCATGTTATTATGTATAACAATGGAATGTATTTGTGAAAATAGCGTCGAATGCTTTAATGTGACGATTTCTTTCCTTTTATTTCAAATTGAGGAAACAAAGTGATCTTGTTTTCAAGATTTAAGAGGTTTACGTATTTATTTCTTTTCAGTATCGGAGTTAAAGTTATTTTTCCATGCGAAATGGTTACTCTACCAATTGATGATTAATTTCGGAAATTATTCTTAATAATTTTAATTCTGAGCCTAGATTTCGTTAGGGAATGAATGGGGTAAATTAAATTACACTAATGTTAACAACGAATAATTATTAACATCCTATGGCAAGCCTCCTTAGGGAAATATTGTAAAGAAACATTATAGTATTTAAATTCTGTTGAAATTGATGTAGTAAATAATGGTTTATGTCTGTATAAGTACTCTGCTAGCAGTCTTTCGGCATTTATATGAGGGTGCATGAACCATGACTCTACTAATGGATTACTTTCGCGTATCGTTCGCGGAATGAATTCATTCCTGACTTGATTAGTTGTAGCATCTACTTCCCTGATCTTTCTCACAGTATCAGACGGCCCATGTGTTAGTGAGGTCGCATAATATCGGCTGAATCTTCTAAAATCGTACTTTCTTTGAACTTATTGAGTAAATTTAAAGTTTACTTAAACGTAAATCCGCGAATTAACCTTGCAACATGAGATCCCGGGTTCCAATCCTAGTCACGGCATGGTTTTTAGTGTGTGTGTCTTTGTATTTGTTACGGGTTTATTGTAAGGATGGTAAACTTTGACTAAAATACTCCCGATCAATAAAAATTAAATTATTTTTATTTAAATCTTCTATCTTGTAGAGATTCCTATACTGCGTCATGAATCATCTGAGTAACGCTTACTGATTTGTCCCAACAATTCTTCACAAAACATATCGCCTTTCGCTGCAATTTCTAATTTTCAAATACAACACTTGTTGGCGGGGTCTAATGGTAATTATGAGACTGACTGGTACTTATAATAATGACTTAAAATCCGTATTCATGCATTGCCTTATACATGTCAGTTGTTTAGTACTTGAAGGTCGCCAATCTTAATACCGAATAGTAAATAGTCTTTTTGTGTGTATAGAGTCAAATGCACGGATGAAAAAATCGAAACCGACAACTACTATCTAGTTCATACTACTATCAGTTCTATCTAGTTCATTTTTTATTATTATTACAAAATATCGAGATTTCCGAGACTTTGAACCTACGAATCTTAGTCTTACCTTCTCCGATCGTTTCCACTTTCTTTGGACGTTGTTTTCTCCATCTTGGGCTCGCACATTATTTTTAGAGGCCTTATACGAATGGATCGTGTCCATTTTCCACGCAATTTCTGCCATCGTCTTCGCAAAGGGGCCGTTTCCATTCCGATCGGTTTCTTCTTTTGAGAACCAGCGCCGCCTTCCAGCCGCCATCTCTCTTCTGTCGCTCCTCTTTCTATTTTTTCTTTCTTCCTTCACCCGTTCCGTTTTTCCTCTCCTTCCATTTCTTCTCTTTCGTCCTCTCCATTTTGTTCCTTTTTTCTAGCCTGGTTTTTTATTCACGGAGTCTCTGGTCGGGGATAATGAAGTTGCTAGCGTCTTCGCCCCGAGGTTCGATTTCCTCGTACGAATCTTTGCTTTCGTTGGCGCTCTTAACCCAGTACTGTTTTTTTTGTCCTTGGAGAAATATTGATTGAATTATGACGAAGGTTGCGTAAATAGGTTTTCACTGATGATGTAAATGGCCGTTGGTCGTTAGGAAAGATTGAATATTTTTGTTCGAAGGTGAGCCTAATTTTTACGTGTATTCATCGTGTGGAGCAGGAAATATTCCATGTTTTGAGCTCGTTTATCTTCTAATGTAGCCAGAGTGTACTCGTGGATGAAGAAAACCAGTTCATGTAATAGCTGACAGAGGGAGAAACATATACTGGATAGGATTATCGAATAGAGGAATGATGGAGGTGTGTATCAATGACATTTGTTGGCATATTTTTCTAACGTAGAAAAGCTTAACGTTCGGGGTTATTTACCAGTTAATGCAGTTTCTCTTATTAGGCAGAATTTTTGCCGGATTTTTCACATTTCGTAAGTTGTGTTCTTTCGGTTTTTTATTTGGTAGAAATCGCTTGAAAAATTCGTCACCTTAAAGCAGTGGCGGATTTATAAATAGGCTCTAGCTGGGGTCGTCATCCATGGGGGCCTCAATACCACTGTCCTGATGAACTCTTAAAGATCTACCCCAGGTAGTTGAATGGTTTTTGCAGGTACGACAGGTTCTTAGTTTAAGATTTTATACATTTAGAACAAGGCTAAACAATTGCGTAATTTATTTCACTGTGTAGTTTAAAATCAATCCATCATTTACTGTGGTTTGTAGATATTTAATAATTTGTTTATTATTGTTGTAAAGATGCGACTGAGTTTTCCATAGCACGTATTTTTGTGAAAAGATTCGAATCTTTACTCTCAGAATTCCCCGCGGTGCTCTTTATTGTTAAATATGTTAAATTATATCTCTTTTAGTCATTATTAATTAAAAAATATACTTTCTTTAAAGTTCTCACGTTTTAATTCATGATTAATCCACTAAAAGTAGCTTTGCTGTGTTTAATATTTACGAAAAAAGATAGTATCTACTTATATATGAGATAAGAAAATTGTAAGTAAAAATTCGGGGGTTCGACCTATACACGAGTGTATACGGTAAATTCTCATTATAAAATGCAAGTATTTCTTGTGGACTTCGGATAGCCATGTGGCTTTTAACTCTACTACTATTGCAACTGTTTTTCTTTCGGGAATGTCTAAGGATTTATTTTAGTTTTCCAGTCATGGAAATTTATGTTTTCATTCGTCTAAATTTGAGAAGATTAAATGCACCAATAGCCTCCGAATCCCTCCTCTAGTTTGCCACCTCCAAGTGCCTATGTTGGCGTACTAAGAGAGATATTTCTGTGGAAGCTTTAACACGTGTTGAAAAACTTGGAGTAAATGGCAGCTGACAGTCTCGTTAGTATACTTCTTGCTCTCTGCGTCTCCTCTCCCCCCGTTAACATTTCCTTGCAGTTTCACTCCGTTTACCTCCGTACTACTTTACCTATATTTGCGTCGCCAGTGGATTGAAATTTATCGACCGAGGACGGCAACCACCTCGTTACAGCTGCGTAAATTATCGACGCATCAAAAGTTTAAGGATATACACTTCGCCGTGGACGGTTATAGTTGTGTGGAAATGTTGGCGTTGGGAAAGTTCTTGTGCGTGATAGGATGGTCCGTTAGCTCTGTCATCCTGCTCCGTGCGCGGGGAAAATGCCGGAATATTTCCCAGAAGGAAGTTTTATCGTTCTGGATGATCGGCGGATGTTTTCATATGAAAATGCTCTTAACGGGCCGTCTTGCTTTCCTGCTCGTTCCATGCAAGAATCATTGCGCGCTGCGATTTTATGATGCGCCGGGTTCGTGTTTTAGCTGCTCATAATGGAGTACGTTTAAAATATGCGTAATTTCCGTAGATAATTGTTAATTTTACCTTTTTAGTGTCGTATAAGCTCAGTCGTGCGTAAGTTATTGTTTAACTTTTTGGTAATGCACAAAACTTCATTAAAGTTAACGTTGCTGCACCCGAATTATATATGAAAGTGTGAATGAAACGAATTTGGTTTGGACACAATTCTTCATCACCGGGAAGAAATTCGGGAAGAATTTCTCAAATTCACCTGCTCGATGCTCAAAAATCAGAAACACAGTCAATGGTATATTTATTTTATTTATTTCGTTTTTGTTAATGGGGCGAATTTAGTAAATTTTAGACATCCTTACTGTAAACCCCCAAATGAGGAAACGTACACAAACAACCATGCTCTGACTAGGATTCGAACCCGATACTTCAGTGTTGAATGTTAGCACGCTAACCTCTACGCCTCCGAGGGGTTTCCTTCCCAGTACTATAATATGCATATATTTGTGCGTTTATGGTATTTTATACCAGTAATGTAGCTATGTTGAAGTTATTGAACGTCGACAGAGGAAATGGGTGGGTCAAATAATGGAAGGAGAGGGGTTGCCGAAGAATTTAATTGAGTGTAGAATACAGAGGGGAAGACATAGACAAAGGTTTTTAGGGTATATATTATGACATAAAGGGTGGGGTAAGTTACCATGAGACGAAAGAGACGGCGATGATTTGGGAATATTAGGGCACATGAACAAAGGTAGAAAACTTATGTATGTATAATATAGCTCTCCTGATGCGAAACGGTCTTTTGAATCTCTCTTAGTTGGTCTAGTAATTTTTTACGCCGTAGCACTTCGCAAAGTTACATGGAAATCACATGTAGTTTTTTGTGAAGGGTTGATCTGGGTAATCTTGATGGTTATGCAATTACTATGCTTAAAATGATTACGCAACTCCATTATATATGGCGCAGCGGTTCTCTGATATTTATGTCTTCAGAATGATAACGTAAACTCAAGTTACGTTCAAAGTATAGAAAGAAAATTTTTACGGTATTTAGAATTACGATTATTTGGTTTTTCTTTGACCCGGGGTAATTCGAAGTCTTCATGTTTGAGTGTCTTGACCTCCCTTTCACGTGATCTTTTCATTCGCGGTAAACTTCAGAGAAGTGGGGAGAAACGATTCTTTACTAACGTGTTTGCTAAGAAGCGGAAGAAAATGTGTTAAAATTGAAATAGGGTTGGATCGATGGGTAATAACGGAGTTTCTTTTCGCTTCCTGTGTCATTCCTACTTCGTTAAGGTTGATTTCACCCGCTAATGATTCACATCGTTCTTCTTTTTCTAATTACCTCAACGTGTTAATTCGGAACAAGATGGCGCTCGCTGTCATCAACGCGGAAGCGCTTCTCTTTGGGTCATTAGCTCCATTTTTCAACATCATCTCCTTCGTTGTCTTCCATTTTTTCCCACCCACGCGTGGGTGGGCCGCGAAAGGGTTAAGTGACCTCTCCATGGTTATTTTCCTCGTAAAACCTCTTTCAGTGATTTCCTCCTCTCTGATTGGTCGATTTTTGTCAATTAGCGGCGGGAGCAATTCGTCACTCGGCTCGTTTGTAATGACTTTCCCCCGCTGTCACCTGTGGAAAAAAAGAGGCTTGAACCCAATTCGCCGTTGAAGATAATGTATGTTCCCTCCCTCCTCGATCTTGCGGGAAATTTCCCGGTATCCTTTGGTTTTGATCGAAACTCTTGACCCAATTGTGGGGCAATTTCGGGAGTTTGAGTGATTGCGATGGATTATTGAATCCCGCGCGTAGTTTTATGGAACGGTCTTTTTATTTCCCATCTGCGCTTTCCTTTTAATTTCCTCAGCAACTCGTGTCATTCATTGACCTTTCTAAATTCGAACCTGCGCATTCGAGAGGTACCTGAAGGGTTTGTGGTAAATAATATCCCAGTTCTCTTGGCATACAGAGCATTTTGTTTGTAGAATGCAGGAATAAAATAATTGTTTATCAAGCATATAATATGCCTTTATTGGCTTTCGTGGAAATCTATTTTCCGTTCAACTCGAATAGGTATTAGTTTTTCTGATCTGCGATCGTATTCCATTTCCGTAAATATTTATAGATTGGTAGTTTTTTGACGTGTTTTTAAGGAATATTTTATAGCCTAAAAATTGTGTTTTTATTCTAGGATTACTTGTATATAAACTATTTAAGTATCGTCCCTATCAACTCTTCCGGCGTTCGGTCATTTAACGCAAAAAAATGAGAAAATACCACCTTCACCCTTTTCTTTATATTTTGTATATAAATTTCATAGTACGGGTAAAAGCTACATCTTTTTATTCTTTACCTCTCTTACGTAACTTCTTTGTAGCAAATTTAAAAAAAATCCAAGATAATAACAGGCTGCCCTTTGAAAAGTTTATTTTCTTTTATTTCCAACTATCCTCGTCTTAATTTTGTTATGGTGTGGATTTAAGGTACTGGAAAGAGAGTATTTGCTTTATGAAATGCCTCGTTCAAAGTCAAATTTTTGCAACAGACGAACTCTTGAGAATTTGTTGAGTAGGGTTTAGGTTAGTTTATCTATCAGGATTTTTAATTCCTTTGATTGCTGGAAATACGTTTTAAAAAACGCGGAACTATTGATGGCAGGCAGTGTTTTGTCTAAATGTTTTCCGGCTAGAAATAAATGTAAAGATCTTTACGGACGAGGAATATTGAGTTGTTGGGAAAGAAATGAGCAGAAAGTGTACAGTTGAGGAGTTCTTATTTCGTGGGGAGGCGCCAATAAGGACAAGAGGACGCTATTTCCGAGTTTTGTGAATGACGTGAGGAAGAGGCCGGACTGTTTGTCAGATTATGACAGTACCTCGCCTTGCCCGGAAGGTTCACCTGCCTATGTATTCATGCGCGTTGCCAAATAGTGCGAAGTGTCAACTCAAATCGTCCATTTCGAGGAATAGATAAAAATATACCTCCAATTACTGCCGCAGGAAGGTCTAGATCATCGTTTCAATTGTTGTGACAACGGAGGATATGATTCATTGTTGAATAATTGTTAAGTTGGTTTCACCAAGCCATTGTTATTTTTTTCGTATTGTACATTGTGATTACATTGTTACCTTACGTATCTTCGTTATCAAATCACAAATTAAATCTCGTTCCTAAGTTATACGTAACAGAAAAAATCTTTTGGTTCATTAATGGAACGTTGCTAAGAGTTTTTTCGCGTCAATAGTGAACCCTGGTATCAATCGTTGCTGCTATTTTGGGGATTACTTAATACAAAGAGTATTTTGTTTTATTATTGTTGTGAAATTGTATGCTAGCATACTTTCCCAAAGTTTCCGTGGACTCTTTTTTGGGGTTGAAGAATGGGGTGTTACACTTCTTAGAAATGCTGTTATGCTTAACGAGATTCCCATATCCCTCGGCGTATTGTTCTATTGTGTGTGAACTGGACAGTGCCTTTGACCTTCGCCCCGTGTGAAAATTCGTGGAAACTCTTTTATCGTATGTAACATCTGCGCCCAATAATTTGTCTATTTAGCCCTCTGGTTAAGGATAGCTCGGAAACTTTTGGAAAAGGAATATTCGTCTTGGAAACAACTTCGACATTCTTGTCCGTTTTGTCCTCATGTTTTCATATCTTTATTTCAAAAATGCAATTTTCGCTGGCAATTTGGTGTTAAATCCTACGTGAATCGCATTAAATTATTTTATCCGACGTGAAGGTATCGTATTTTTGAGTTGTAGAATATCTCTTGTTTTCTGACCTGCGGGTATGAAGATGCGGGCAATTCGAAAAATTTCCCGGCTGATAAACGCTCTCTCTGGTGGAAGAATCCTGCATAACTCATGCATGCGCTGTGCGGCTCTATTTGTAATGGTGGATTTATTACGGCTTAATGTCCAAATGATGTCAACTCGTGTACAACTCGGAGGATATGGACTCGTACATCACGAAGCGCTCTTAACATGGGGGGCATTTGCTAAGTAGGACAATGCTATTTGGAGTGGATTTCTTCCCAAGTCTTCGGCTTTTTCCCGCGCAGTTTGCTTCTCTTCTTCCAGACTCCATTGCGTTCTCTTTGAATAAATTATTTGTAGATGAATTTTCAAAGTTTTTCATGTTTAGCAAAATTTTTGAAGTTGTTAACGTCGTTGACGTTTGTTTTATTTTTATCTTGTCCAGCTATGGCGATTGTATGTAATTGGGACTAAGTAGTGTTGTTGCGTCACCACGTTTGGAATCCAAGGATTCGAATCACATCAAATTGAGAAACTGTCGCTTTATTCGTCGTGGAAATTGGTATTGATTTAATTCAATTATGTATCGTGTTCTTAGGTGCTTGTACCCCCTGCCACACGCCGAAAGGCGGCTTGCAGTGTACTTATGTAGATGTAGATTCTACAAAGTATGGCCAAACCGCGTTTTTCAGTAAAGACTGGGCGTTCAATTAGTAATAGTGTACCGTAATCATAATTGCTTAACAATTTTTTGCGATTTTAATTGTTGTTATTATTATTGTTGTTATTATTATTATTATTGTTATTATGACTGAAACAGAAGCCTCCGATTTAATAACTTGAACGATCACACAACTTTACCATACATACATAGGTTTTATACCTTTCGGTAGGTTCATTTGTCTTAATAGTCCCTATTCAATTTCTATATCATTTCTTTGGTTCTTGCTCACTTACCCCACCCTTTATGTCATCTATCCTTTTTCCTCTTTGTCTTACACTCTCCGCTCTTCCCTCACGGATTCCTCCATCAGTCTTCTTAATGTTTTATTCTTTAATATCTTTAATGAACCTTTTTTAGTCTTGGGTTCAGTTGACTGTCTGTACAGCACAATTTCTTCTATCGAATCTGACAATTTGATTTAGCAGAGGACTTTTTACAGGTGTACATTCATCGATATTTTTCACAGATTCGAAATCTTCAAAAACGAGCGCTATCGAAATAAAACCCTCACTTTCTTCTATTGAAGCCCGCATCGTTACAACAGATTCCATTGTTACTTACCATCTTAGATTTCGAACTGATGAATGCACATCAGAGGCTTTTAATCCTCCCTTAAGAGCCCTCTAAATGCCTCCGCTCGTTTCATAATGAAGTGGTGGTTCTATAATCGCCGCATTGTGTTTTTCCGGATCCAGGGGAGAGACTTAGGAAGCACCGAATGAGAGCTGCGAAACAGCGGGCGGAAAGAGAGTGTGATGTCGGCTTAAAGCCGGAACTGGTTGCGTAGACGTGTCTCATTATTCAGTCTCCGGCGGAGGCAGATCGGACTGAAAAAGGTGAACGAAGGATGAGAGGAAGTAAAGAGAGAGAAGGCGGCTCTCTTGGAAGGAAGTCAGCCTCCATATATTCTAGAGTCGGGCGACTTGCATATGGGTCACTATTCTCATACCTCGTCCCCACGTCGCGTAGAATTTTCATATCCTCCCTGGTAGTTTCAATTCGCTTATGTACGTACGGATGAGTTCGCGATGTTGGTAAGTGGTATTTGGAAATGTTCGTTTTTGGTGATAGAGGATGTAATTGAGAGTAGAATAGAAGGGAAAAAGCAGAAGGAACAAAGGACAAAAGTTGTTAGATGATGTTAAGGGTGTGGTTAGTTACTAGGAAACGAAAATGCGTTGAGAAATTTATTTATTTAAGAATTACCCGTCGCGATTGGGTCGTGGGACCCGGTGGCAACGGTTTAATGGCGTTGAGTAGGGAATATTAAGGCACATAAACCTACCGAAAGGTAGAACACTTGTGTATGTATGACGATATAGGGGGACATGAATAAGGAACCATTCAAATTAAATAAAATTATGAAGTGTGGTCAGAGAATTTTTCTTTTAAAAGCATGCTATTTTAGAAAGCATAGCTTATTGACCTTTAGGGCTCCGGATAGTCATGTGGGTATCGCTTTCGACGTCGATGGAAGTGGCCCTGGGTTTGATTCTCGGTAGGGGCTCTGGTGCGAAATGACCTTAGCTGTCGAAGCACTTTTAAAATTACTGCTACTGCCATTGACTAATCGATCGAATTGCTAACTTACCCTTTTGCCTTTGTAAGCTTATGGCTGTGCTAGTTAGTTTTAGGCATGAATTTCCGAATTTTTTTAGTCCGTCTGTCAATCTTCGGGGTGGTCTCATATTGTGCGATCAGAAATTTCTTGTTTTTCTGTTTTGGAATGAAAAACCTATCAAATCCTCAACTTTCGGTTGGAGAAATTACTTAAAGTAAAATTGTGATTGTTCTTTTCCTTGTAACCTTGGCAATTGGAAAGTGTCGTCGAGCTTCCTTAATTTCTAATGGTGTTAGATACGTCATATTAAAATCATACTTAAGCAGTTTTAGTTACGTGATGATTACATAAAATGGAAGAATAGAAGTAGCCGCTGATGGTTAAGTTATTAGATGTTGAAAAACTCTATTAAAAATGTGATCTTGCCCTGTCCTCATTTCTCCATCCTCAGGGGTAAAAGCAGTTGTTCCTGCTTCTACTCCTGACTTAACTCATGACTTACTCGTAACAATCACGTTCATCGCTGTTTTTCCAAATATAGCGAGTATCAGCTAGATATTCCGCACTTGATACATAAAATTCACTCATCTGGAAAAATGTTAGACTGTATATGTATCAATAAATTACTGTCATCGCTACTTAAACCTTTGCATATTTTTACCCTGATAAGGGATTAATTGAATTATCTACTGCATTACACATGCGCTACCCCAAGAGTATGAACCAGTAATGTCACCCTCTTTCCTCGTACTTTTTTCATTTTCAAGAAAGCATCAGTTGTTTGGTTTTTACCTCTTAAGTTTGCATAGATACGATCTCGAAGTCTTACGACATGTCTCTGCGTGATTATGGAAAGACCTGATAAAGTTCCGAGAAAAGTCTTCCATATTGCAAGCAGTGATCACCGTAAGGAAATGACTTCCAAATAAAGCAACGGTGGAATTCGTAATTTAGTCCCCAAAGTGCCTCGCATCCTCCCCAGTTCTCCATCTCCGGCATGTGCCTGTATTTCGACGTGTGGCTTCAATTTCCACCCTCCAACTCCCCTTCATTTTGTGCGCCTCAGTTTTTGAAGGTGGGGAGACTTCTCTGCTCCATGATTCGCGATCTCATCCACTAAATGTATTCGCAAGATTCGATTTTCTCCCAATTTATTTGCGATACTTCTGTGTTTACCTCGTCTCCGTTTTTTCTTCCTCCGTGGCTCTTTCTCCCGCCCTATTTCTCTCTCGAACTATGATCCAAGAGGAAAAGTTATTCCGCCGTCTTGTCACGCGGGTTTGGTATTTTGATCAAATGCGGAGGTTCGGAATGTTTCTGTTATGGGAAAGATGGAGAAGATCTCCAGCTCGAGACGCGTATCCCAGTGAACAATCTTTGTTAGTCCCTGAAGATGTTAAGAAAGCCCCTAAATCATTTGCTTGTCCCTCATTCTTTGTTTTCCAATTCCGATGGTTTAAGTTTTTAGCAGTCTTTCGATAAATGTTATTTATATTTTGGCTTGCGATGTTTCCTGGTTCATATTTTTATTTGACTTCCCTCGTATCTTTAGCATGTTAGTCGCTATAAATGTCTCGAAGAGCTTCAATGTTAATAAATAATAACCTTATTATATATTTTACATGTATTATTATGTATGGCAAAAAGTGAATGAAATCGTTTGTGATTGGAGTACATACCTTCAAATAGTCTTTGGGTCCATGTTTGCCCGGTGTCTTTATTGTATATTTTAGTCTTTGTAGCAAATATCGCCTTTCATATTTTCTTGAGCATTCAGTGAGGATTCCTACTGAAATCTCTTTCTGAATTATTTTTATTTCAGGTGAAATATCAGTTGAGATATTACAAAAGTAGTACTCTCTATTCCTCCTGCGCCTCGGTAAACTTATCCCGAAGTTCTGCATCATACAGCAATGACAATATTTGGTTTTAAATAAATCACTAAAAATTCAACCAAACGATAAACTACTGCATACTAAGATCAAAAGAATAGTAGGTACAAACAAAAAACAGCTACAAATGTCAATAACACAACATACAAAGAGATCAAACAAATATTAAAATAAGACTACATCCTAAATAAATCCATTAAAGTCCATTTTAAGTATACAATACTGGGCATTAGAGAACTCAATTCCTCCTTCGTTGACTTTTGCGTGCCTACTTTTGATTGTTTAGGTTACCATGGCAAATATTCTGCGGAGAGGACGCAGATTTGAGACTGTATTTTTAATTTTGTTTTCGTCATTGTGCACGTCGGAGAGAACGTGGCGAAGGAGTGGTGGTAAAAGCGCCTTTCCCTCCGCCTTATCTCTTAGCGGTTCATTTGAATTCCCTCCGAGCGCCCCCTATCTCATCTCCCCGAAGCAGTGTCAGAGTAAGTCGTCCTCGGCACACATCTCGACCGTCGCTTCCTTTGATCCTTGATACTGTTTTCGCGGCGACCTGTGGAAAGTGGGAAGCGATTTATCTCAGTCGTGAAATTGGAAGGCTCATTTGCCGAGCGATCATTCTCACGCCAAATGAGGGGATCACGGGCGTTCGCGAGAGTTTTCTCTCGCCTCCTCGATTCGTACGAATTTTCCGCCTTTTTTATAATTTTACGATGTTTGATATCTGGAGACGTAAAAGGATGTTGAGTGGTGAAAGGAGGAAAAGATGCCATTTTATTGGTGGGCGATAAAAGGGAGAATTTTGCGATGCGAATCGGCTTAAATGTTCCCTTTGAGAATGGCTTAATTATCTGAGTTTGTACTCTCTGGTTCCTTTTGTAAAGTTTGCCTTTTGAATTTTTTTTTAATATTCCCTAGCGAAAATTGCTATGGTGGGAAAGAAGGTAAGGGTTTCCTGATTTTTCTGATGTTTTTTCCCGGAATTCGCGACTGCACGCTTCAAAATACTTATTGGGTATCTCTTTGAAAATTTATCTCGCAAATAAACACGAAATCTGCTAAAATTTTATCATAAGTGACTAAGATAAGGACAGAATGGTACCTTTATGATTTAATTGAATATTTTATGCTGATTATAAATGTAATTACTGCTTAATTTATCCCTTTTAACTGGATCAAAGCTGAGTAATAGTTGATTTAATTCAATAATTTTATTCGGCGTACTTTGACGAACAAAAAATATTAGTTCATTAGGATTATTGGTGTCCTTACTCAATTCGTTGTAAGCATTTCTTTAATAAATTATACATGACTACGAAATGTGGGTTGTTAATCATATCCTATGTGCTTTTTTTAGTTATTTTCATTTCATAGCTATTTTGGGAATTCCACAACTTATTAGTTAATCTCGTTTTGATGAAATATTGGTTTTCATGAACGTTTTCACTCGGCGGTTTCTTTATTAGCGGATGACTGCCAGACTTGATATCGAATTGGGCAGGCTTATCGGCTAGAGTTTTGCTGCAAATGTAGACTTAATGAGTTTTTCATCCCTGGCTTTGACGTGGCCGTTCTTTTTCTTCTTTTTTGAGTGTTCTGCTTTGTACGCTTCGAACGAAAAATCATCAAGTTTCGGAATTTTATGAATTCGGTTTAATATCGGGATCGAGGAATGTGTTCATTTTTTGTGTTTTCAATTTTTTATGGAAATGCAAATCAAAAGATATTTCAGCCAATCTGGTTTTATTGACCGCGGATAGGATTTTTTTGTTTATCGCCCTTTTTCGGACCTTTATTTGGACATTAACTTGTGGTCGGAGATTTACATTTTTAATTCATTTGATTTAGTATCCGAAAATAAAGAGGGGAAAGGGATTACGTATTTCAAAATTCTCGTTGTTATCTGGGTAATGGTGATCCCTATGTAATTTTATATGCTGTTTCAATTCCGAAAGAGATATTTAGAGTTTTTTACCGTAAAAATCAGGGGATATTTATTACAAGCAAGAAAGCATATTAGTAAATCTGTGATTGTATGCTTTGCTGGAATTTGTCTCTCATTTAATCTCCTCGTAAAGCTAATAGAAACAGAAAGGACACCTTATGTAGTTTTAGAAATTATTTTATTCCACATGTATCCTTTATCGCGACCCTCTGTAAAGATCTACTAGAATTTCCGTTTGATTTTAGGAACTTGCTGGCTCCATCCTTATTTTTCACAGTTTTACTTCTAAGGATGAATTATAGAGTTATTATGAATTCATGTCGCTCAGCAGTTTCTGTGATTTTCAAGTCTGAAGAATGTTTGCGGATTCCACGACCTTTGTGTAATTTTTCATTATGAATATTAGGAACAAGGGGATATAATTGTTCTAAATATTATTAATTAGATTGACTAAATATTAGCTTCTTTGTCTTAGGGGTTAGAGTAGTAACATTTGAGGTACCAGGTCCGTATCCTGGATCGGGTGTGCTTTGGTTTATTTGATATTGCTCGCATTTCATTTGATCAGTGGTGGATGTTGAAATAATGTTGGCAAGTAGAAAATAGTTGTAAAATTCGAACTAATTCACCTTTGGAAAAATTTGTTACGTATTATTTTGGTAAAATATTCATTATTTACTCCCTGAAGTAGGAGAATTTCGATTTTTTCGTGCTTTGGAATGTTGTTTTAAGTTTATTTTTCTCAGGATTATCATATTTCCAATCGTATTGTAAGCGCTTGGAGTGAATGAACATTCCAAGATATTACGCTATCCCAATGGAGAACTGCCCTAGACATAATGTTTGTAATGAAAAATATTTGTATCAGTTGAAGGAAAAAAAAGTGCGACAAACAAATATAGCGACATGACTGGGACTCATGACTCTGACGCGGAACGGTAGTTCAATGGTTAGAATACCTGCCCGGAAAGTGGGAGACCTGGATTCGAATCCGGCTATTTTTTACACTTGTTTTTCCTTACAATTCAGCCGCACGACTTCTTCGTGCAAATTAATTACACCTTTCATTAATCCTTATCATCAGTTAGTAAATTTTATATAATCCCCGAAAGCTTTAGTTGCTCTACTTCTGCGGAATATATTTTCCATGTGTCCACGATCTTTTTTTGCGTCTCCATGACAATCCAGGAACGATAAAATCGCACGAATTTGTTGTATGTCCTGTTTAATCCTCCTTTACCCGAAAATGTTCTCGTACATACATAAACTTCGTCGGCTCCCCTATTTTTTCCCGTCAGCTCGCTGTCCGAGACGTTGACATTTTTTCCAACCCTTCCTACTCGGAAGCTTCACGTATAAACCAAGGAATCCATTGAATATGCGAGAAAACTAGAAAAACCCGATTCTTGTTAGGAAGGACGCAAGGGGTGGCTGTAAGAGGGGGTGGTCCCCGCACATGGATGCCGTCTACCTCGTTTCTTTCGTCTGCTCCGCTTTGCGACAGTCATTTCGCCGCCCCGCCATTCCTCCTTCAAACCTCCCCTTACCTTTTCAGCAAGACTCCAGATAATTCGGACAGGGAGGGACTTTGTTAAACTAAATCTTTGGTTAAACCGGATGTAACGTGGAGGAATGTAAGATTAAGGAAATCTAGCGTAACTTAACCTAATTTGTGTTGAAGTAGTGTTTGGTATCATACTTAGGGTAATTCAGCAGAATCTTCAAATATCTTGAGGTCTCGTTGTGACCGATTTACCTTCGGCAGAGTCCTTGCTTCCTCTTTGAGGGTTGGTTTTGCTTCTCCAAAGTGGTGGACGAATGTCCAAGAATCAGGAGTGCACAAAGAAAATCATGTCTTGTTATTTCACGTTACTAAGTTTCCGTTACGTCAAAATTGCACTCCTTGTAGAAATTCTCTTATTTCCGCATGTAGTGTAATTGAGGTTGACCGTCATGGTCGAAACCGTTCGTGTCAAATAAATTTCGCGGAAGATAAGAAATACATTTCTAATTTATTTTAGACGGCGTTCCACAATGTTAGGCCAGAACACTTGGAGTTTATACGCGATTTCTTTTCGTCTCTGTCTTTAAAAGGGACCTTTAGCGTAAATTTAGGAATAGGGATTAGTAAACGAGGGGTTTGTTATTCATTCTTCTAGATATTTGATACCTAATCTATGTACTCTTAGGTCAAGGAATTGTTCTTCTATTACGTAGGCATATTCTATTCTTTAAAGTTTCATTATATTGTTTTCTGTATCATAATCCTTTTAATCGATTTCGAAAGTATAATATCACTCTTTTCTACTGTGGATAAGAAGATTTTCCAGCTGTTTATAGACGAGATGTTCTTGGTTACAATACCTTATTGTATCAATGAAGAGGTAGGGGAAGAAAGCACGATCCTTAATAAAACATTCTTCATAATAAAATGAAATACTACAGCTTATGTATGTAGGAAATATCATACGATCCTGTTAACTTTCCTCTATTAAAAGTGATTCATCTTTAACGCAAAGCATTTCTCATTGTGAAACGTGCCATAGAAGAAATAGACCTCTTTGCGTAGTGGGTTTGTGAGTGACGGCAGTGCTCTTTGTAATCAGTAAGCATATCACGGCATAAATGAGGTTGTTCACCTTGGAAGAGGACAAATGAAATTTCAGACTTTTTCGGGAGCCCTCTATTTACTGTTTATGGTCTAAGTACCACTTGAAACGTTCCTTTGTCCTTGGGACGGCGGAAAAATCAAACGCGTGGCTTTCCATTTCACGAGCTTTTATTTTCTGGGCTCCTTAAGGTTATCTCGCATTGAAATGATAGAGATTATTAATGTAAGTTCACCAAAAGTCAAATACATAAAAAATGATCATTATCGGTCTCCAAGTGATACGGGGAAAACGTATATTTATCTTTCAGCAATTATATTTGACCGGTACGTTTACTCTTTCAAATCGAATCTGCTTCAATTACTTTATCTCCTGAAACAAGGAGTTCTCGGCCATTATGTTTCAGCAGTTGGAATTTTTAATATATTATATTACTACCTGTCACGGATTTCGTCACTGTTTCCAAAGAATTGAATTGCTTGGCTTGTAACTTGGAAGTGAGGAGAACTCTTTCGAATTCGTGTCACACTGTGTAAACTTAGAAGCGATAGTGAGGGAGATAAGGAAGATATTGGTGAAGGAGCGATACTAACTTGCCCGATTGACCACCGATAAATTAATACGAGTTGATACTGAGGTCTAATCATCATCGATGAATGGTACGGGTTCCTTGGCAGTACCTGCGAATCGTAAATCCTTTTTATACCATAATTCTTATTTGAATCGGAGCCTGTGTCAGTGAATAAACAACCGCTAATGGGCACTAAAATTCAATGGGTGCTAGTACTTGTCTGTGTGGAATCTGAATGCATCAAACGGGGAAAATTGAAAATGTATTATGTCTTTAAATTGTTCAAAATAATGAAGGTACAAAATTAATAATTAATCGGTGAATTCTGTTAGGAATCCATCAATAATGCGAAATAATAAGTATAATAACGGTTTACTATTGATTGTTGTGATGGCGATTTGTAACAATCACGCCTTTATTATTTAAACGTGTTATTATAGTCAACAATCATTACAGTCCCTGGTCGTTTACATTTGTGTAACCGATACTGATTCAAAGCTTATAAATTTAAGATTCTATTAGAAATTCTGGAAAATTTACAATTAATCGTCAATATAGTCGAAGTACCAGGACCATATAATGAAACCTAGGAGTGGCTACTAGCATGCTACGTCTGTGCAGTAATACACCGACGTGTTAGTCAGAAGATAAAGTTAGTGTCTGCTATTAGAAGCACTAATGTTTAATTAATAAATATTTCTGTCTACCTGCATTTTATCATTAATATATAAACTAAATGATCATGCATTTTATCTTGTGCTTGAAGGCAGGAGGGCTTTCCTTACCCGTTAGATAGTTTCGCAGGTCGGAATTGCCCTTATCGTGATCTGTTTCATCCACGCGTACCTGTTACGTCCCAGTATTGTGCGTGTTTGCCATAATTTTTTAAAAAATACCTGTATTCTGAGGTTATGATAATATTTCCTTCTCACCGGTATCGTCGGGCAAAGTTATCTCCACAAATATTTCGTCACCGTGCGTTTCCCAATGTGCGTTTGAATGTTCCGAACACTGCGTCATTTGTCGGTATATCTCTTTTATTGTTTCTTTTTCCGGAATGTCTTTTTACGATCGTTAAGCTGTTCACTCCCATGTTACCCTCCTATCTCGGAAGATAAGTAGGCCTTGCGACTCGTTTTCTCGTTGCTGAACTGTTTCGTGTTTTCTTTCGTTAGGCATGTGTTCTACTAATTTTCGAGCGGTAAATACAAATAGGGTGTTGCGAAAACTCGGTTAATACATGCCTTTGAGCTGTGATTAAGTTCTTACGTAATTCAAGTATTTATGATTTTCATTTTAAACGACTAGGCTGTGTATATCAATTTAGCATCAGTGATAATGCTTACTATACATGTGGGAGAGTAAAATTCTTTCTTTCTTTCTTAAAAAGTTGCCTTATGGTGCAGCAAAAATGATAGAAAGGAATTCGATTGAAACACTCGCCGATTTTTTCTCATAATCTATTTAGTAATTTTAATTATAAGGTTTTCCCTTTGCATTATTTCTCCTGTCGACAGGATCTACATTTACACCCTGTTAGCTGTCTTTTCGCATTAAGCAGGGGGCAGGATTTATCATTAATTCATTTATATGCTTGATGCAATTAATTGAAATGTTGTATTTTTTATTTTGGAAATCGAAGCGTTTTGATGTCATAGGTTTTTACAAATTTTTACTCCTATAACCGAAAGATGGATAGTTGTTTCCTTCTCTCGTTAGCAGTTTCTATCTGCATCTACACAAATACCCTACAAGCCGCCTTACATTACAGAAGTGGTATTTTTAATTATGCTTCGACAGCTGAGGTCATTTCGCTCTTACCCCCCCACCTGGAATCGTACCTAGGGCCATTCTCACAGAATAGAAACGCGTTGCCCACTTGGCTATCTGGAAGCCCAATCTATATGCGTATTATATTATGAAATGATCGTATAAGTAATAAAAAATTAATTTTTGGCTTCCTTTAATACAGGTAAATCTCCCTCGAAGGAAATTGATCGAATTTCCTCGTCTTAACGGCATTGCATAGGAATTTTACTTTGAACCGAGTTTGATCTGTAAGTAAGGACGCTGTTAGTTTTGCCGCCTCAAAATGCCTTTAGGAAAATCATCGCTGTTAGCATTAATTTTCAAAATTTAACACGCTATCTCATAAATCTGCGTCGGGAGGCAATTGAAGCGGTCGTGTTACGCGCATCGGTGATTTTCACACCGTCCCTTTCTAGAAAGACAAGTAGAAAGATTTTCTTCAATTTATCCTCTGGTCATAAAACAGAAAGTGGTTTCCTGCGTCTGAGGCGAGGGTGTCAAAGGACGTGTAATTAGCCAGAATGAGGAATTCTAAGCGGTGGTAGTCAAGACTCCTCGCTGAAAACGGCGTAAAAAAGAAAAATCAAGTCGTTCGAAGTAAAAAACGAAGGGAGAAGTCACCAAGCGGGGAATGAGTGTCGTTTTCTCCCATCCGAGTAGCCTTGGAGGACTGTTACTGGACAAACGATAAGCAAACGTAGTCATTGGTTGTACGAGAGAGGAAAAAAGGCTGGGCCGGTGATGTAACTTCTTCGTCTCCTTCGTTAGGACGGCTATTTCGCAATATTTCCGTCCGCGTGCATTTTATCTCTCGTTCTTGCGATTCATCCGCCAGTCATATTCGCATTATTTGGTTCTTCCAAAGATGAGAAATTCTCTGTTTTTTGTTTCGCCGCGCGGCGTTTCTTATTTCAGTCTCCTCGCGGTTCTAAATGCGTCACACTTTCTCGCTTTTTGTATTAATATTTCATTCCTTTATCTGTTGGAGTGACATCAGACCGATTTAAGTGTAAAGGACTCTCTCATCGTCGCTTCGTAGCTAATATTTTGCTGTATGGTTTGAAGAAATTATTGAGTTCTCAAAATTATTATAATTAGGGGATAGCTGAAGGCCTCAATCAGACTGCTAATAAATTCTCAGGAAAATTGTCTTTATTTCGATTTCAGAAATAATTTTACGTTCGTTGAGTAAGTCTACGTATATGTTAGAATGTACATCCATTATTCTGTGTAATTTGCAAAAATATTCCCAAGGAAGAATGGACTTGAAAAGGGTCTGACGGAACCGGGACTCGAACCCGGGTCTCCCAAATGCCGGTTGGATGCTGTATCCATTGAGGTATCCCACCAGAACATTTCTCCATGCCGTCTGGGAGACTTCACGCGCCCATTGCCTACAAAGCATCCAACCGGCAATTGGGTGACCCGGGTTCGAGTCCCGGTTCCGTCAGACTTTTTTTCATGTCCGTTTTTCCTTGTGAATTTTCCTAGGTGCACGCCTTATCGTGCCAAGTTACCTGAACACTTTTCCTTACAGAAATATGCTTTGTAATTCAAAATTTGCTTATTTATTTTTCCGGCAATTAAGCGGCTGATGTTTCTATGGGATATTTGTGTAATTTATGAACAATTTCCAATTTTTACTCAATTCCTTCCCTCAATCCCCAATCTGATCTTTGCGCCTATCCGCCCATTCTCAAATCCCTATGAGGGTGAAATGAAATACCGAATATTTAATCCGATTTTGGATGTAAGCATTGGTCGCATGTTAAATGTTTAATATTAAATTGAAAGGTGGCATTCCGTCCGATTACTTGTATAGCAGAAAAAAGAGCGCTCATGTTCGGCATTTTGAAATTTGTTTGAAATATCGTTTTCGGTAACTATGTAAATAATGTTGCTGTCGAGGATGGTCGAGCGGAATCAAATCACAAAATGACGTATTTGAGGTATAACAGTCGCAGATTTATGCAGAAATAACCTCCGCCATTTTTTATTTTCCGTTTAATGGCGTAAAATTTTTCGATGGTTATATTTAATGAATATAATGTACTAACGTATTGCGGTAGAAGTTAATTTGACTGGGTTTCCCCTAAAAAGGAAACACGCTCCTTGAATGACTAGGAATGAATTTTTTTTTGCTTTCATGTCAAAGTTAAGGTTTGATTGCAAAAATGTTAAATTAAATTGAATGAATGTTTGTTTATTAACAGAAGATCAAGTATTTCTAAGCCAATGTATGATACTTTAAGAGTGGAAAAGTTTAAATATACGTTAAGTATCTGTTTCCTAATTTTGAAACTTCGGAGATCCTACACAAAATCTTGAACTTCGTGAAGTATTTATATTTACCTTGACTCTGGTAACTTTCTTGATTAAAATTCTCGTGATAGAAATAGAAAATATAACCTTACGGAGTTATTCATATCTACTTGAAGTTAGTCTAATTACTTAAAAGCTTTATTTTAAAGGGTATTTCATGGAGGTCGCGTTTTTTTCTAAAAACGCAGCTAAAAATGGGTCAAAGTAAATCTTTCTGGGGGCTTACTTCTTCGACATTCCACGTTAGACAGAGGTTTATCAGTCGTTCCGTTCGAACCATTCTTTTTTCCCCAAGAAACCAACCACCTAACTTTATTTTCTCCGAGGAGAAGAAAGGGACTTTTATCCTTAGTACTTTTCATGGGTTCTTTAATCAATTTACTCTCTTCCTAATGCGATCCAAGTGGACGTTTCTTTAAAGCCCCTACAAACAAGCAGAAATTCGAATCTAGACCCTCTCCCTTCGCTTACGTGTCTTTATCTTCTTGACGATAAAAAAGCTTTTCTTTCGGCGATACGGTTCTTCTGTTCCGAAAAGGTTCCTTTTTCATTCGTTTATTTCGTTTCCTTCCCAGTTTTCCGCTCGTCTCTCCTTTAGCGAAAAAGTGGCTAGATGAAAGCACCGAAACTGCCACGGGGTGACTCTTCCCTCGGTCGGCGAGTCTATTTGCTTAAAGGATGATGGATTGATGTTTAATTAGCTTCTCTTTTAATTCCCAGGGACGTTTAGCCCGCGGAATTGTATCACTCCGAGTATCCTCTTGGAAAGTATTTTTGCCTAATTGACTTCAAGAGTGAAAAGATGACGAAGTTGCGTGTTTGTTTTTCGGCTTGGTCCTGTGAGCTAGGATCGATGATTACTCTAAGTCATTCCATGTTTCGCGATATATTCAGCGTAGTAAGGCATGTTGTTGAATTCTTGACCTCTCTCTTTTAACTAACTGCGAAGGGTCGAATTTTCTATTCTGATGGTAATGTTTTGTTTTAATTAAGCTGTCGTCGTTACCTCTTCTTGCGATATTTTCAGACTAGAGAATCGTTGGTTTTCATACCCATAGATATGCCGTTAGAGTTGACCATGTCTTATTTTCATGTAAAAATTGCAAATATTCACGAATCTCATGCAGCACCCAGATAGTCATGTGGCTAAGGCGTTCGACTTCGGTGAAACCGGCTCCGGGTTCCATTCCCGGTGGAGGCTTACGTGCGACATTTTCTTAGCTGTCGAAGCACTTTTAAAATTACCACCACTGTATTTCACTTACGTATCTGTTTACAATGGTGTATGACGATATTTATGTACAATACGTTAAAAGATATTGTGCTTGTAAGGGTAAAAATTTGTTATCCATGAGTTTTCAGTAAAATCACTTACATTAAACCCTATCAGTTTAATTCTTTTCTCATGCATCAAGTGTAAGTTAACGGTTGAATTGACTAAATCAGAATGCGGTTTCTTGTCTCGATACAAATTCTAAACGCAAAGCTTCGAGGCTCCGTAGAAAATTGGTCTATTTTGGTACATTATTTGAAGTATTTGGCGCTCTGAAATCATATGGTCTTTGAGGATTAAATCACTACCCATGATTAAGTCAAGGATGTATTGGAAATGGTTAATGAAATAATTTTCTCTCAAGTAGATCCCTGTGCTCAATCCATTACTCGTGAGGCGGGATAGAAATCCCGCCTCACGAGGAAAGATGCTATACAATTTTTAATAGATATGTTATGCGCTGGATGTTGGAGGATTGCCAGGTTACGAAATTTTTAATCCGCTCAATACTTCCAGAAACTGCACTTTTTCTTATTTTCATGAAAATGTTTGCTTAGTATTTCTTTCACCCTTTGCAGCTTTCCGTTCTGAAATTAGCATATCTCAGCAAAGTGTTTATGAGCTTAATCCCCATGAGTTTACTCAAGGATTTTTCATCCTCGGGCCATAAAGCAAGTTCTCTAAAATCGTTTATTACAGCCATTGCGAATTTCTCTTCGGGTCGAGGTCGGAATTGGGGATATTCTCTAGAATCTTCATTCTACCATATTTTAAACCAATCTTTTTTCTGTGTAGTTTGGTGGTCATATACACGCACGTTGGCTTCAGAAGTAAAATATTTCGTTCGTAACCCCGCTGAAATTCTTTGAAAATAGGTTAATGCTGTAGTTTATCGTTGGTACCTTTCTTGCTTTCCAAAATTTTTTGCCGCTACATTTACCGTGAGGCTGTTTGTGACTTGGTTTATAAATTGATGTTACGCGGAGATTTGGCTGAAGACTGGTGCGTATTTGAAAATGGCATGACATTTTCAGTGCATAAAAAGTATACGAGAGTCGTGTATCCAGTTATTCGGCACTGAACGTCGAGCAAAAATGGAAAACTCAGTAGATCTGATTTATATAAATCTTCAGTATTCTGGGATTCGTCTCTCCTCATGGCAACATGAAGGGAAAATGATATTTTTCTTTTTGAAAGTTTCTGGGTCATTTTTATTATTCTCTTTGAGGCTTGTAATACCTTATTTTTCCTAAGTTTTGCTATGATAAATATACGGATCCATTATTTTGCGTTATTCTGACCTAAGCCTATGTTTAATAGATCAGTTAATGGAGTAAAGATTTCTAATAATTTCTGGTGCATGGGAATCTTTACGTATCTCCATGGTGTAATTAATCTGTATTTTTTTCATTATTTACTTTTTCGTTGTCGGTGGAATATTTTATCCTTTTAAAGCTTGTAAGTCTTTAAATTTTCTTATCTTAACTCAATTTCTTTTCTATTTATAGCCGGGAACGTTTTTTTCTAATATTATTTTTTTTAACGTTCAAGTAACGTTTAAGTCTAACTCACTCCACCACCAGGCGCGGATCTGAGGCATCAGAGACCCTAACTTACAGGAATAATGCGTGAAAATTCGAATTTTTCCATAAAATACACCAGTATAGAAATTCAATCTATGGAGTAAGAATAGACCCCCAGAAATCTCATTTTCTCTAACACGGCAAGGATAAACAAGCTTCGAAATACAATGCATTGTATTTTTGTAAAGTACAAGTATTAATTGATAGAATTTACACAATATAGTGACATAAAGTTATATATTCTATAAAAGTGTTGTAGATTTTTTCAACAGATATAAAATTCCTGCTTGTAGCGAAAAACAAGAACAATTTGTAGTTCGTTACTGAGAATTCATAAGTAGTCTTATTGAGGTCTCCGAGTAGATGAGGCTCTCAGCTAGCGCCCATTGCCCCTTATCCCAGTGTACAATCTCATAATCATACCTAAAGACCAGTTAATGTTTTTGCCACTCTGGATAAGTGCATGGTATGTAAATGCATTCTCCTTCCCTTCATTTCGTCATATTTTTGTTCCATTTAACAATGAGGAAAACGAGGTAGAAATCAATTTACCCTTTCGCTAAGTGAAACGAAGGCATACGTCGAGATCTCTTCGTAAACTAATGTGATTTTAATTTCAAACTCCCGAGAAATAGATGCTCAACCAAATTCCCCGCCTCTGAATACTAACGGTTGTTGATTGTCCCGTCCATTGCCAATCCGAACGTGTCGTTTCGCGATGTTCCATTTTTACTTGCAGCCGTTCATTTCTGGAGATTTTGAGCGAACGCGTGGGTACTTTTGACGTTGTTTCATCTCTGAAAGTATTCCATCACGGCGAAGGTGTATTTCGGTCGAAAGTCTTATCCCGTAGGAGTGACGGAAGTTTTTTAATATTCTCGTCAGAGCACGTCTCGATCCAAATGGCCGTCGCCGATAGCGGAACGTGCGTTGCTGGATAGTCTTCCGTGGAATCTTCTTCGAATCGAATCCCCCTTTCACTTTTTGCCCTCCCGTGATGGAATCCGTTTAATCGATCCGCGGAATTCGACGTATATTCTCGAAACGCTACTTGTTCTCGATATTGGGTTCTGACGAAATGTGTCGTCACGATTTTGTGGTGTCCTTGGATAGCGAAATCCGTCGGATATTCTGATATTGCAGTTGTTGTCTCGTAATCATCGATTGCTTCCAGAGCGGAGAGTCCAAGCATTTTTGAGTGCTCCATAAAAGACCTCAAATAGTACAACTTGCAGTATTTTTAAATATACATACGTCTTTATTGGGCGAAATTGGGACTTGAAGGTCCCTTCTTCCATCTACGGTTTACAGAATATAATGCAAAATACATTGAATTATTTCATATTTTAGACAAACATGCGAATTACGGTATATAAATATATTTACAAGTACGGATAGCTAATAAAAAAAGGAAAATAAGAAATAAATTTCAGTTTAACTGAGTATATCATGTAAATCAGGAGACCAGTACAATTACAAAAGTGGCAAAATTAAATCCATTGCTGGATGTATCACAATAAATCGCTTAAAAGGAGAAACAATATAAATCGAAGGATGTTAATATTTCAAGTATACCACAAGAGAATTTAAGAATTAAAATCGCATGAAAATTAAAAATGAGAATGCTCTTTAGAAAACATACTTAGAAAACATTAAGGAAATTAAAAATCCTGAAAAAGGACACAACCAGATATTCAACGCTATAATGATGATAGTATAAATATCGGTAATGGATCATAAAGTTTTAATACGATGAATATTCACAATTTCCCATTATGGATTGGCATTTGTCTACGATTTTGCATAATTTGACTGTTTCTTCTGAATAACGTTACAATTTGCTTTTTTTTAATTTCCTGTGACGATTTGATGATGGAAAGGAAAAAAATTATTTCTTGAAGCGAAAAACAATAGCAATTTTACCGAGAATTTATGAGCACCGTGTTATTGAGGACCTGTTAATGGATGAGATCCTGAGCTAGCCCCTGTTTTCCAGTATGAATCCGCCCCTGGTTAGAACTATAGTCAACGTGATGGGAATTTTACGTCAATGGGAAGCATATTATTTATTTATTTATTATTTCGGCGAGGTAAGGCCAAAATGGCATCTCTTCCACCTAACCTCTGGGGATATTACATGGAAAAACTACTAATATTACATTAATAACTAAAATAATTAGCTAAAATTAACTTATCTATGTAAAAAAATCTCAACAATAATTCAAACATGGATAAAAGAAACATTCTCATTACAGTATATAAAATATTGCTAATATAAACTAATTCATTTAACTAAATAAGGATACTTATAAAAAAAAATTGGGTTGTGGGGAAAAAACTCCTCAACTGAACGTTTTTGGAGAAAAACCCACGATGTGGGAAAACGCCCGCAACACAGAGATGATAAATGTGCTATAAGTAGATGATGATGTAGGTATATTCAACAAATTTGTATCGTCACTGATGGTATATCGGCACATGTGTCCCTCGTCGGATGTGTAAACAATGGTGTAACTCTGAAAAAGGGGGAAAGAGAGAGAGAGAGTAATCTGGTCTATGGATATTATAGGGATTTGGAATCTGCGGCGGTGGCGGAGTGGTTAGCGTTCGAGTATCCTGGCTAGACGGATTTTTCGGTTAGGGAAAGTTTGTTTCCGGTCATAAATAATTATTAAAACGGATGTTAATGAGGTCCTCCTGTTTCCATTACAGAAGACAATGATAATAACAATTCGATTGTTGATTCTTGTAACTGTACTTCCTTCACCGGATTAATAAGTATGACGTAATGATTTGTCATCACATTCGGATCTGTGATTCCGGTAATGACGAAATTTGGCGTCGTGCAACTGGTCGAAACAGAATCGCACCCACTTTTGCGTGATTCATCGGCGTGATTCCTTCGTCTGCGATCGGGGAAACACGCCTCAGGAACGTGCGCTCCCTTTCAAGGAGTCGATCCAAACTTTTCGCAACCCGCCTTTTATCGGAAGGCGATTTCGGAATCCGGAGATATGCTAATAAAGAGTCCTGAATCCGTATCGCAATTGCCCTTGGGGCTATCCGACTCTTGTTTGCGCCACGGTGCAGGATAATTAAACAACCCGGCGGTGGTTTTGAGTCCGGAAATGGCAGTCGTAAGCGGAGGCGTTAAAAGGATAAAGATCTGAGGAGGAAGTGAGACCTGCGTCGTGTCCGAGACATGTCGTCCAGTCGCTCTTTACCGGCACGTTGTGTTTCGCTCTCTCGGAGATAAGCGGCGCTGAGTCGGCGCTCTCTCTCGCGATCGTGGGACTCGAGTCCGAATGTCTTAAATGCGACCCCATAAGGGAGAAAATAATGGACGTATCTGCGAGGTGTGTTTAAAAAGCGGAATTTTTAAATTTCCCGAGCTGTATAATCCCAGTAATGTCATTTTTTTCTGTGTATAGGTACACATGTCCCTAACATTTAATTTAACAGAAAAAAGAACAAAGAATTTAATGGAAATTCTTGGTTCCGTTTTAGCCGCAAGTCAAAAATCGCCGATCACAGTTAAACACGTGTAACCTTTTTGGCTGCCAGCAACAGACTAAGCTTTCAAAATGGCTGCCCTTAACAATGCACTTTAGGGAAAAGTGGGCCAATAATCAGAAAAAATGTTGACAGTTGGAATCATACAGCCCGGGAAATTTAAAGATTCCGCGTATAACTTATCACACCTCGTATGTGAAGAGTTTGTATGTCTGTCGGTAGTCTTCAGCCTGAAGGCTGGTTTGTCATACCTCCTCCATAAGCAACGAAAAGCTTTGGAGAGATTTTCTGAGGCGATTAGGCAAAATTAGTAGCGAGGTAGTTTGCCATTGCTTTCCTCGCTGAGACAGAATGCTATAACCGGAACAAGTCCCCGTAAGTGAAGCACAGTGACTCTACAAGCAACACTTTTCTTTGCATTCAAATCTGAGAGAAACAATGCAGTTATTTAGCATAACTCCTACCTCAGTAGCTTTTATATTATTATAGGCATGAACAAAACTGAGATAAAATTTAATGAAAGATAAATTTTTCTCTATCCTGTACCAAAACACAAATGAGAAATATTCCATTCGTCAGGAAATTGTGGCAGGACCTCCTGGTGCTGTAATTACGATCTAATACAACAATTTTTGTGGGACCGTACTTATAATCATGTACTCCTTGTCCTATGAAACTACTCTGTCAGAATCATCTTTTTTAATTTGTTAAAGAATCTTGTACAATTTTCCTGTTCTAAATCCCGGCCAGTTCTAAAGCCGTTTCTAGTCAGGAGGGAAAGGTACTTACTAGACACACTTACGGACTCTTCTAATTTTTTCTATTCTTAGAAAAAATTCAGTCCTTCAGAATTAAGAAGAGAATGAGAATGGTTGCACTTTTTCCACAATATATATTTCCACAAAATATCATGATGTATTTCCACAAAACATCGCCAGCAACTGCGAATTTTATACTTTAGAATTAAGGACGTAAGATCTTCGTTGACGTTGTTCGTTCGTTATCGTAGACCGCGAAGAGTCATGTTGCGTCAAAGATAGTCTGTATATTGGTTTCTCTCAAAGGAATTCATTCCAGCGATGTATCTAAGGAATAGTCTTTCCCATAAATATCATATTAAAATTCTCCGAATTTATTTCAGTCGCTTTAAAGGTCACTAACGGGACAAATAAGTCGATAAGTTGTTGAAATTTTCTAATATTTTGCGGCACGCCCATATTAGGACGTATTCTTGCAATGCGTGTTCCCCGATTGACACGCCCATATGTTTGGCCTTAATGCACTTTAATAATCATCTTCGAATCGCCTTTCCAGTCTCCAGTATTAATTGGAATGCACACCCATTTCGTCTCGTATGACTTGCGATTTGGTTTTCTCTCGCCACATTCAAGTTGCATCGGTGCAGTAATAATCCTTGGGCGCGGTGATTTGCAAGTGAAAAATCGGCACCCGCGGCGTAATAGGTGCACGGCGGACAGAATTGACGGGCTAAAGACCTATGCAAGACGAATGGACATCAGGAAATGACTTGAGCAGTTGCTGATTGCCCTTTTTCTGACGTTGCGTTTTTCTCTTTCCTCTAAAAAATATGTGGAGTTTCCGGCAGGAGGAGAGTCCGCTGCGGAATTATGCCGCCAAATAGAGGAAGTGGATTGTAATTAGGTATCGCGAACTTTTCCGAGTTTCTTGTAAGAAACGTTAGTTTAATGCTAGTTTCGTACTCAGTGTGGATGCATAACCGGTCGAAAACATTCGCCGCTCGTTGTAGAAGGTACGTTACTAACGCTTGCTTCGGTAATTTGAATTATTCGTCTCCAGTAGCTGTAGCCAAGTTCATAAGTTGGACGACCTGGATGAAAAACCCATAGCAACTATCGACTTAACTAGGCGGTGTTACATTTTGCGTTGTCATGCCAATGTGAAGGTGTGACGAATTAAATTGAAAAACAGATTTTTACCTTTACCTCAGAAAGTTTATTGTACCACCATTGTTTCAACCCCTTTGCTCATCTTCAGAATAAACTTTCTGCGGTAATTGTAACAGTCTGTTTTCATTTTTCTTCATCGTGAAAAACTACCACAAACAAGAGGCCGATAGATTCTATGAAAATTTGATTTTTGAGAGAGATTATTTTAATAAAATATATTGTATGTAATGCATGGTTTATGTCGTTAAGTGTGTCTATTTCATTCTTAACCTTTGAAATGTTCCCTTTTGTGTGCTTTTGCTTAGACACTGCATTTGGGAAAGTTTTTGTCTATAGGTTTTCTCCACAGCTGAATGTTAATATAGGTGTAAATGTATCTTGGGAATAGTCTATTACGAAAGTCATGAACCCCGTTTTTAAGATTCTTATAAGTTGAAAGACATCAACAGTTCTAGTTAAAAGTGGAAGATGATGTTAATATACAGGGTAGCTGTAACAAGAATAGGATAGCTTTATGTTTATAACCGTGATTGCTTATTTATGATAATGACTCTGTGGAATAATTCAGCAATATAAGAAAAATATTTCAATTACAAAGTTTTATTTTCCGCTGACTTTAAATGACTTCGCATTCTCTTTGACACGAAACGTTATTAGAGTATTCCTTCAAGGAAATCGTTTTGCGATTGCGATAAAAATTCCCTCCCAAGTAATCGGATACGATGAGAAGTAAGAAGAGCTCTTTCCAATTTATTTCGTCGTAAGGAATGCGTTCGTAAAGGGACGATTTCGATCCTCTTTTCTTTGACGTCTGAAATGCTTTAAATCCTCCCAGTTCAGTCTTCTGAAGCTTCAAGCACGTATCTCAACACCCTACGGTTTCCTCCTCTTCGGAATCGGGCCTTGTCCTGTCGCCGGCCCTTTTCCTCCGTTCTAATTGGAGTACGTCACTTGGGCGAATCACATCCCGAGCAGGAAATGTTGCGTTTTCCCCATCCCAGAAGCTATCCCAGCACTTTAATTTTCACGGGTCCTTTCATCCCACCATTTGGCTTCCCTGCCATTTTTTCCTCCAGGGATTTCCTCACCTGGCTCTTTGCTCTCTATCGCATGATTGTAAGAGGAAATGGTACGTAAGGGTCTGATTGATCCGCGTTCTGAGAATGCCTGACGTCGATCATTGTCATGACGAGAAAATTAATTTATTCGTTTTAATTTATGAGTAAAGTTAAAGATTAATGAGTAATTCCGTTATCTGCGGTTTCATTTAGAGTTCAGAATTATTCGGTTTCGTTGTGATGCATAAGTGAAAATTTCCGACGTAATCTTGCTTAGAACAACGAAAGCCTTTGTGTAAAACTTGTGTTTTTATTAAGTTTCCATGAGAATAAGTTAAAATTAGCAATTATACGGCATTATTTATGACTTTACTGCTAGAGAAAACGTATTAATGATTAGTAAATTTGAAAACGTAATTCTCTGTATAAATATTCCTGGTTACGCTTAATTCGTGGTTTTATAGCTTGACTGTCTCATTATATGGCCTAGAGATTTTCTTTTATTTCAGACAAAATAATGGTAAGTTTTACTCTCAGAAACCAATAGGTTTAATACAAGGTGTCGTTGATTTAGGAATATACAACTGAAGTAGAAAGTGAAGCGGAGATCAAGAAACACAAAGATTGAGATAAAATATCTCAGAAGAAAATAGCGTGAATGATTGAACCAGGCAGTTAAAAAAATGTTGTTTGTAGTAAGTAGTGAGGAATTTGATATTCGTTGTTACTCTAGCCACTCTTAGTAAGCATAATTTGAGTAAAAGGAATAAACATACATTTTATAACTTCGCTGCATAATCTTCAAGGAACGGTTACTGATTTATGATTGGGGGTTATTAAAATTTCCTGAAAGATGCTTTTAGAAAATGTAGCAAGCCTAGGTCGCTATTCTGTGCTTTCTTTGTATCATTCTATTCCGTGTATCGTAAAATATTCATCTCTGCACATCATTTGCTATATTGCTTTTCGAAGTTGGGTGTAATCCTTTCGCTCGCATGCGTCAAATTAAAAACAGCGTATTTTTCTTTTACTTGACCCAGTAATGGTTTCGCACGCGCCTTTCCTTGCTTCCGCATGCGTTCGACAGAATAAATAGATGTGTGGTCATCGCCGTGGAGAAAAACGCAAGAAAAATCTGTGCCGCGACCTAGAGGCGAGGCTAAGCCAGGCATACGAGGTCGCTCCGACTGAAGAAGATGAAAAGCGCGGCTTTGCAAGGTAGATTCTGCCAAAGATAGATCGGGTTTATGATGACTGTGACGAATCCCCTGTTCACAGCTAAGATCACTCACTCTCGGCGGAATGGAAAATGCGTTGCAATATCGCATTTAACCACGTGCGTGATTTATAATACAGCGATCGCGGTGCATTGGGAAGAAATTTTTGCACGGTTATCACGACGTGGGCAATATTTCGTCTATGTTCTCAATAGTTTACGAATTACCACGCCGATTTGACCTCCAGGAGTACGTACCTATGTTAACCTGGAACTCGGTTCGCATGACTACATCATGATTAGCCATTGTACAGCTCGCTGCGACTTTTATAATGCGGCCCGCTTAAAGTATAAAAGCCAGCCTATCTTCCCAAAGCTCTGCAAATAAATTTTTATGTGAAAAACTGAAAAAATATAAGAAACATGAAAGGTATAACCTTTAAATTAATCAAAAGGAATCTAGTTATGAAATTAAAGTTTTTGATATCAATTTTCCTTCTCTGCGAAAGCAACCGAGCACTGTGCAAAGTTAGAATTCGCTATATCCTTGGCTTCTCTAACAAAATTATCTTTGCAAATTAAATTATCAGTAAGTTTTGTTCTGTCAGGGTCACACAAAGGTCATTTTGGAGGAAATTCCGACCTAGAAAAAATGAATTTTTATTATTATTATTTTATATTTAAAATTGTGCCTCTACCTTTAAATTTTCATAACTTTTTCCGCATTGGATTATCAAGTTAATCCGAATCAATGGCTTTCTTTACTTTCACGAAGATTATGTTTTAAAGTTTACTACTGTTCCGTGATCCGTGTTATGGATAACACTTTGTTTATTAATTTATTTACTACAAAACAAACACTTGACAAGCGCTTAGCTACCTTAACCCTCTTCACACCCGAGAAAATCCATCTATTGTAATAAATATTTTTGTTTTACTATCAAGGTAAAAATTTTCAACCTATTTAGAACCATATTCATTTGTTTATAATACTTCTTGCTCTCATCTTTGCAGCCCTTTCGAATCATATACTCTCCATAAATCCTTATAAATAGAATTTAAGATTTTATGTAAAATTTTGTAATGTCATATTGTACCCAGACAATTAAGTTTATTAATAATTGTGTAGTGCCTTATTACAAAATTGTTATGTACAATTATGTATATGGGTTAAATTAACTTGTAAATGGCTTAGCTTACTATATAAATTGTTTGAAATTGTAAATTCCTTAGTTTCTTTAGATATTGTAATGGAATTATGTGGCACACAACATTCAGGTTGTTTTCCTCCCGTCTTGGGTGAACATCAGGCAGGGTGTTTTATTTTTCTTTTCATTCCATAAATGACTACCACCTGGCCTATTGCCTATCGGTAATCATTGAATACATAATTATAATAACACAACTTCATCGTCGATTGTTCACAGCATACCTGAAATAGTTTTCTAAGTAAATGTATCACTATCTTGGCTTAGTAATGCGTATTTAAAATAAAAGGGATTCTGATAATAATATTTTATATATTACCAAGTTTTTATCTATTCAATTGCTACTGCTTTTCGCTAGGTTGCTGCATAGCATATTTAATATATACTGAGATCCTTTTGCCAATTCCGAAGCCGCACGCGAAATAAAAAGAGGTGAAAAGTGGCTTTCCCATGTTTAACACCTCCGACAAGTAGTATCGGAACTGGCTCGATTCGATTGGATAATGGGAGCGTTTAATCGCATTATATGGGCGGGCGCTCGAGGCGTTGTTACGCCGCATGTTGTCGCGTCCATGCTTTGTCCTGGGATGTGTAAGCGAGAATCTGTTAGCGGATGACGGCCCTTTCTCCCCGTGCGGCAGATGGGTATTCGTACTTTCTCCATGTACGCGGACTTAAGTAACTAATATGACTGCTGCAAAGAACGGATATTTTTCTCCATGCTTTATTTTACGTAGAACGACATAAAAATCTGTGTATTGCATTATAAAGGCCGACAGGTCGATTTATTAGTTGCCATTTCAGCTTTATCAGAAAATTTTACCTTTAAATGATGAGTAAGTAAAGGTTTTTATTTGGGCGAAGCAAGACTCCCAACCCAAGACCCTGGTTTAGATACTTTGATTGTACGTAGCCTTATTTGGGTTATATCTAGATAGATTGACTGAAGAAATTCTCCAATTTTAAGGAATTATACATAACGTCATCATCAAGAATATAAGGAAATGCATGCATCTGAAGATTGATTAACATACCGATTCTTACTGATTATTATCTTACCAGATTTTGTTGCAATATGGATTAGCTTAATTTTCTCTATATCGATGCATATATCAGCATTTAAGGTAATTGAAGAAGTATTTTCCGTTTGAGTCGAAGAATGTTGTAATGTTTTCTTTTTATAGTGGTGACGTTTCTCCCAAATTCTTTCGTAATACTCCGTATTATACATAAAAAAATTACTCCAATTTTTATGCACAAAAATGTTACAAGCAAAGAGGTTGATACTGATTAAATATTCAATTAATTTAATCCCGTATCGTAGATGTATGTCAAGAGAAAGGTTATTTTAAAATGATTACCAAGGGTAAATTGACGTTGTAATTTACTGACCAACAATGTTCGAATTTATTTGTTACGGGCAGAGCCCAATTTCAGATTTGTTAATCATTTATACACACGTATATATAAGAAATGCAATATATATCAAGTCAGCGTAGATATTGGTAAAAGGCTCGTTAAAAGAGATACAGAGATATTACTTACTAAAAGAGTTAGTCTCAATCACACTGATATGGCAAGAAACATGTGCCAATAAAGAAACATAAAGAATAATTTCACAGAAAGAACGTAAAATGCAGGTTGAATTATTTATAAAAAATTATTATTTTTCAAGAATGATGTCTCGACTCAGCGGAAGTTTTATGAAAAACATTGAATTCTGCTTAATAAACTTTAAGAGTGTTTTCTTTTATGGAATATTCACATGCTGCTGGATTTCTCTGCATCCAGTGGAGGTGCACTGTATCTTTTAATAATTCAATACCTTTTCCTTGGATACGTTCTTTTCCTCCTTTGTATCGCTTTAAATATCTTTCCATTCGTGCTTGCGGAGAATTCGTATGATAACGGAACATATCCCAGAGTTTTCGTCGTTCACGTTACACAATGGCATCCTTTTCTTCATATTCTATTTTCATATTGCGTCATTCGGATCGCGAATCCAGGTCCTCCCTGTCTCGGGCCAAAAATGTTTTCAGCTCCGGAATGGAAGTGGGTGATGTTCATGCTAGAATTGATTAGGTGACGAAGTTGAAAATCTGGGAAAATAACGTGTTTGGTAAGTGTGGCGCAAAGCTGAAAGGCTGCTGACAACTATATTTGTTTGTGACAGTCAATTTTTATCCACCAACCGTTTCTGGTAGACATGAGGTAACCATGGTGAATCGCTATTTCATTTTAATTTAATTACGTTATACAGTTCTTAAATATTTTAAAATTTAAGTCCGGTGGTAGCGGTGTTACAGTTGTATTCTTACTTCCTTGTCCCATGTTTTTTTCGTGAGAATGGACCCGCAAACAAAATAAGCTATAAAATAGAGCCGTTACTATTACAATGGAAAAGGAAGCCTTATTTAGGAGCACTGGAATGACTATTATCTCTATACTGCTAGATATTCTTATCGAAGTAAAAATCTGAGATCACTAATTGAATTTTGAATTTTCCATCCGTGAGATACTATACTAGCACTTTTTTTATGCATTCTTTTCGTTGCTAATGATTCAGAAATGTTCCTTTGTCTTCTAGAAATTTAGATTTTTTAAGCTTTAAGAACTGGAGTTTCTGTAATGCATAACTCAATGATTCCCGGTAATTTCCTTAGACGGATTATTTGAAATGCTCAAAGGTCAGCAAGCGTTCTAATATTGTCACTATGTATTTCAACCGGAAAATTGTATGCCAGGTACAGATACCGGTGTGCTGAATTTATCTTCAGTGTCCAAATCATTTAAAATAATCACTTTTTTGTTCACTTTAATTTAATGCCTACCGTAGAAGTCAAAACGAAATGTATGGTTTCCCATATTGCATAAAGAGGCGCATCTCGAACATACCTCTGCTACTCTTATATATAATAAGCTCGGCTGCTCGCCGAGCATCTTTGCTGGAACTTAGTAGAAAATAGCGCTTCTGGATTATGCGGATTCTGTTAGAATATCCTCCACCTCTCTGTTTCCGGTACTTAAGTCCAGGAAGAACACTAATGAATGCAACAAATTCTTGACGGTCTCATGGATAGCCGAGTGGGCAACGCGTTTGACTTCGGTGGAAGCGGTCCGAGGTTCGATTCCCGGCGGGGGCCTTGTGTGAAGTGACCAAAGCAGTCAAAGCCCTTATTATAATATTACCATTTGATTATTGATAAAATAGGCAATTTTCTGAAATTTCCACCTCTTATTTATATCAACTTTACCTATTCCTTATCTCCTATCGTAAGGGTATAAAAGAAAAAAATCCGTCAATCTGGACCAATTTTATTCAGGATTCATTGACTGCCTCTTCCAATTCAATCGCGATGGGAATCCTTGCTCACTATCTACGACAGTTTTTTTCTTCATACCATTCCAATTCCTTTTAACTCAATTACCATAATTGAAAAAGTCTCCAACCCATTTTTACATCCCCTTCATTGTTTGCTAGCCGCCCAAAGCGCGCCTTTCATCTCTGTAGGCGGGCACACTGTGTAATTCGGTGTTGGGAGACAGGCTGTGGGGTGGACTCGCTCTTTCGGAAACACAGTCTGTCCCTGGCAACCGTGCTATCCCTCCCCATCCATGGGAGATATGAACATCCCAACTCCTATCCTTCCTCCACTTTTCTCCTCCCATTTATTTCCTTCTCTCCATTCCGAATCGCTTCGGTTCCAACGTTCTCCCGTAATAAACTCAACATTCGATTTGCCCGGTCTTAGTTAATTAGTCGGCGGTTTCGGGTTCCGTTCCGATGAAAAGCGGCTCGAACTCTCATTATTTGGAATTTGCTTCGTTCTGTCTGTGATGTGGTGGCGATCCTCCATGGCTGGATTCTGCCTTAGGTGGACCGAACTTTGCCCTACCCTATTTTTCTGCAGATCGGGCCTGGAATCTGTCTCTTGCAGAGAATGTCCTCGATCACCTGATAGCGCTGTGATACCTCCACAAACTGTTTTTTCTGTTAACCAAGATATATTTCGTTGTGTTTACGATCTTTGGGGCGTGTGCATTTACGCGTGCAATTTACAATTGAGAAATAAATATACGAAACCTCTTTACTGAGCGAAATTGGGACTAGAAATCCCCATCAACCATTTGAGTGACTGGGAAAAATGTGTGTAATGCATTAAGATTAATCAGTACGTTGATACGTAAAGATTGAGATAATTAAACGTCGACAAAGGAAGTGGGTGGGTCAAGTATTGAGAGGAGAGGGGTTGCTAAATAATGTAATTGAGGGTAGAATACGAGGGGGGAAAGCAGAAAATACGAAGACAAAAGTTGTTAGATGACATAAAGGGTGGGGTAAGTTACCAGAAAGCGACAAAAATGGCGTTGAGTAAGGAATATTATAAATATTACATACCGAAAGGTAAAATATTCACGCAATGTTATACGCAAAGAAACAAGGCTCTTAATTTAAAATGACAGAAGTATTTGAAATAAGGAAGGAAAGTGCTTTTTTAAAGAAAAAAATACTGATATTATTTACGTGATGTTAGAAGAAATAAACGCGAAATAGCTGCGAAACATATTGGAAAGAAAAACTGATGAAATGCGTATAAACATTATAAAAATCACATAAGATAGACCAAAGTTCATTATGTGTATCGCTTATTTTTTACTTCTTTAAGTTGTCACATTGGATGAAACAGCTGAATTTTTTAATGCGCAGATTATTTTATAATATTAACAAGTATTGGCATCCCTGATTTCCTTATCTAGTCGTTTTATGATCATTTTATATTAAGTTAGGATCCATATTTATTTTTCAGACGTACATATATGTTTTAGCGTTTCCATATTTACAATTTTGAATTGTTTTGTTTAAAGGGTTGTCCTATTATTCTTATGATGAAATTCTTATGCTTCTGTATCTCTTCCATCCTTTTTCTCCTTGTTTTTTGAAACTTTAATGTCTCCTTATGTTTCTAATCCTATTCGATGGCATTTTAATTTTTCGGATTATCGCCTTAAGTAATGTTCCGTTGTGATACTGAGCTTTGGCACATGATGTACACAATACATTTCAACGTCGCATACGAGGCATAACCTTATGCTGTGTTTTGCTATCATGGCTCGCAGGGATGCGAGCATTATTTTCACGTATCGTCCTAAAATTGAGAAGGTTGCGCCCTTTAAAGCACGTGTTGCATGTGGGTCGTTCTAAAGGTTGGTTAATTGTTGCCGTTCGAAAAATAGATGCGTTTGTTTTCATCTCTACGCAGTAATAACAAACAACTGCGTAGTGGCGCCGCACGTGGATAAGGAAGGTCAATCTTAATTCCAGTAGAATATTCCCATTGGCTCAATTCCTTAGGGGATGCATACTATCGCTTGCAGTGTTTCGATTCAAGTTTAGCGTAACACCTCTGCGAAATCATTCATTACTTTTTCGCTGCGATACTGTTGATAAACTTTGATAATCATATTCATTTTCGGTTGCGAAGCAGTTGTTTATTTGGTATTTAAGGGATTGTTTACTCGACTTTTCACGGCAAGTTTACCAATTCCTCGTGTTATCGCATGTTTCCCCTTAGCATTAACCATACAAAAAATATACTCGAACGGCAGTGTTTTACTTCCTTGATTTTTCACTAAAGAGAAAAAATTGTGCATGTTTATTTATTTTCTGTACGTATTCGCAAATTATGCCAATTATATTCATTAAATTGGACATGTAACGACATTTGATCGCTCCTCTGAACTGTTATTTAAATTTTTTTATTACCTGGCAAAGGAGATTGCAAAATGATTTCCTGTTTTGAGCCCATAAAACCTTCAACTGTTTTTGGGAAAACAAATGGAGACCATTCTTAGGCCCCGAACGGAAATCATTTATGACTCGAAAAACAAATTCTCATGGGATATTGGCGCGAAAATGTCTGATCATGCATATAAATAATAGGGCTTTATTATTCTAGCGTTCCACCAGGATTCAGCCTCTGATATACATCTCGTTGTTACGGTGTCCAGATGCCCGTTTTTCTCCATTCTTTTCATCTGCATCTTCTCGTCTCCTTTCACTCTCTCTATTCGATTTCTTTCTGTTCTGTTTCCTCAGCTCCTTTGTTCTTTCATCGCCTCCCTCCTTTATTGAACGTCCAACTGACCTTATCCAATCCCCTTTTAGTCTCGAAAGATCTACAGCATGTTTATAGCTACCTTTGGCTCCTTTAGCCCAAGAGCAAACTTCAGTGGCCTTTTTCTACTCCTGATCTCTCCTCATCCATTTTCAAGTTAGGCTCTTTCGGCTGATCGCTAGATTTAGGATTGAAGCCTCATTGACTTTGATAAACAGCGCATCCTTTGTTGCTGCTCTTTCTTAACCCCATCTCGCTCGACCGCGAAATTCATTTTTTTGGGGAAGTTTTTACAGGGGTTGCACTAACGTGTTTAACGCCTGGTTCACACCGTGAGCTATCGGTGGGACATCATTTCATTACTATTTAAGATATAAGGAACATATAATCGATGCATTTAACCAATACTATGAGATACGATGTCCAAGTTTTGCAGAAGATATTCCGTGGAAGTTTGACAGAGTTATTTCCATCATTATCGATTTAAGAAATCTCAACATTTGTAAAGTATTTAGCCAGTAGGCCGGTTGAAACCTCATCCCTCTACTGTTAGCTATGAAGAGCTGGAAGAAGAGAAGGAGGCAAGATGAGGAGTGAGGTAGTTTGCCCTTGCTTCCGTCAAAGTAATGATTGATGACGGGTTATTTAAGATCATCCAACATTTAGATACACTTGGAGACTATGAAAAAATCATTATGGCTATTCAGGATGGTAATGAATTGGAAAACGTTTCCAGAATATTAGATAGCGGACCATGAGCATACATACATACAGTATTCTTCTTCCCTTGGCAGATGCAAAATTAAACTGTGGTAAAAATTTCTGCTTAAAATTACACGAGATATATCTGTAGTCTTCAGGAAGCTTAAGAGCGTCCTTCAACATTAAACATAAAAATTTTATAGTCGCTCAATGATGGCAAAATAAAGACATATGTTGGCGGATAACATGGAGGGATGGATTTTATGCATAAAGTAAAGCTAGGGATTTAATTGTGAGGTTTTGGCCCAGAAGTATAAGATAATATACTTGTTAATGTGGTAATAAAAATATACTTTGTAAGGAATCGTTTTATTACAATCTTCGTCCGCTTTTCTCTAATTTTAAGGTTGCAGAAACTTGCGAGAATATTACCTTTTATTATTATTATTATTAAACAATGAAAAAGAAGAATAAATTGATTTGGAGTGTATGAAAAAACTCAGTAGCTGAAGACCTTTTAGTATTGACGAATATAGTTGCGCAGCCTTTCTTCTCGGCGTGACTCTCTTCTCTGTTACGGTGCACGTTGTTAATGTTTACCACTATTTGAAAGCTAATCTTTGCGCAATAGTTTTGGCGATTACTCACTTCAGTCTCAATTCATGCATTTTAATATTTGTGACGTAAACTCGTTTCAGCTTTATAGGAAACGATGGATTTAAAAATATCGCTCTCCCGGTTCTGACTCAAGCTCTTGGGGTTCAACTAGGTTTATCCCCTTCTGCTTTCTCACCGAGTCAGCAAACATAAAAATGGGAAATCTGCGAAAATCAGACGACGGAAGTGGTTTATGGAGTTTATCCCTACGTAAAGGAAACAGTTGCGCCGCAAAATGTCCCCGTCTCTCGATGCTTTTAGATTGTAACATTCGTAATTTTAGATATTTATATAGAGTTTAAAAATAAAGTGTAAAGTAGAATAGTGCAGACTTAGGTCTATAAGGTTAGGTAATAGGTTATATTGCGTAGTAAAATAGAAATAAAAGAACTGTGCGGAATTAGGTTCTTAAAACCCATGTGATAGTTCCTTCTTTTTATGGCCTTTTCTCTTGTTTTAATCTCAAAATCTCTTTCTTTAAATCTTTCTGTGACATATGGTTAGATCTGTGAAGAAACTAGCTAGTCTCAATCTCGCCGTGAAATAGGTTCGTCGTTTTCTTATTATTTTAAATTATTTCGTCAATAAAGAAAGAATATTTGTTCGATTTCAAAATTTGAATAATTCTACGAGATCGAGATTGTTTGAACTTTCAGTGCGAAATGTGAACTATTATCACACAGGCAAACTACCATATTTTCTGGTAGATAACCTGCGTGTTATCTACACAAAAAATTTAGAAAAATGATAAAAATAATAGTGCGTGATATACAACGGAAAATCTCGTTTCATTGAATATTTTGAATATTGAACTCGGAAACAAATGATTAAACAACGCACGTCATATATCGCGGAAGTTCCAGAGTATATGCTCACGTACTAGGGCAATTTTATTTCAACCAACATATGTATTGTAAATGTTAACGTAATCAAATAATTCCATTCAAAATTCAAGCGTAATTATCATAAATATTACAGTAGTGAAAGAACATTCTCGTCAACATGATAACAATTTTGAAATGCGCGTTATCAATGCATTTATCACAGAAGAAATTTTTAATTGCGTGTTATCTATACATTATCACAGTGAAGAAATTTTTAAAATGCGTGTTATCTAGTAGGTGCGTGTTATTTACCAGAAAATACGGTAGTGCACTCCATCAGTGACCCAATATTGATAGTATTTTGGTATATTGGAGGAACTTCACTGTTTCTAGTTCATTTATCTGCTCACATTCTACAAAGTTGCAGTTCCAAAGTTAACCAGAATACATGGATAGACATGTGAAAAATAGCGATATGACTGGGACTCGAACCCAAGTCTCCCACTTTCCGGGCAAGTACTCTATCCGCTGCAATTTTCACATCTGTTTATACTTGGATTTGGGCGTACACCTCTGTGTAGAAAGATTGAGGTAATAACATTATCCTCTTTAGTCTCAATTTCGCCCAATAAAGACGTTTTTATTTATTTATTATTTATTTATTTATTTGTCAAAACACTTTGACAATCGGATTTGTTTAAAAAATTTCTTCCCTCGTATGATCTTTTTCTCTTATATAACACGTTCGTTTTTTCACAACCAGGCATTTTCGCACGATAAAGTGTTAGTACACGCTTCAGGTATTATGGGACGTCACAATCTTCTATCTGTTCACGAAGCATACTAGGGATTTATTATAGTCAGTTGAGTGTTTCGTTATTTGCGATGTCATGTATTCAGCAGAATGCACAAAATGTTTTTCCATCGATGTGTGTACAGATACACGTGCAATCGGGAGTAGATGTAAAAAAATCCGCTACATTTAACTCGCATGTAATTCCAGAACGTCAAATAAAAGAACAATAGTACACATTTCCCGTCTACGAAGTGCGTATTCGAATGCAATTCATGGCGAATAATTTCATTTCAAATCACTATCGATGGCTAAATATATTTACTCTGGCTTGTATACTTCCCATTCCACCTCGATGCATATCCCAACGACACGTGCGGCTCTTGGACTATTTTTTCAAATTCCAGGAGAGCATATTAATTAACTCGAATAAATTCCACGAATTTTTCTGAGCGAGCGTCCGAGCTCGTGGGCAACTTCGATTCCTAGAAATCTGGGGGTTGAGGCTGCTATCTAAGCACCACCCATTTCGAGTCGCAGGGGGTGCAATCGATATTACTTTCGGTACTCTCCGTTGCTGATATCTGCGAGTTACACTTTTCCCTCCCCACGAGATATTGCAATGTTCCAATCTCGTAGCGGAGGGGTGGGCAAGTTGACGTGCGGGTAGCGTAACCCTGCGTTTAAAGGTCAGGCTCGCTCTATGATATGGATTTAAAAAGCCTCTATCTTCAAAAATATTTAAACCTGGCGAAGAGGGATCCCAAATTTGTATAAGAACTGCTTATCATTTAAAAATGCAATTAAAAAGAATTCGAGACTGGTTCATTAGTGTGGTGTTATTTTAGAATTCTCTGCTTTTTTATTAGGGTCTCCTGGTTACCAATTTCCGTATCATTTTTTTTTATCCCGACATTCTTTTCAATTTGGATTCTGACCTATAAATATCTTTGATTTGTAGCATATTCTTGTATTTAATTGTTTTCTTTAAATCTTCCTTAATTCGTTGAATCCAACTTTCTTTGATTACCTAAAGATTAAGCACCCTTTGCAATGGCTAGGATATCGATAAAAATTTCTTTTAATTTAATATTGCATTTATTGTCTAATACCACCGCAGTTGGACGCAAAGTCTGGCGGCGGCGCTAACTTACACTAAAATGTTCATCCAACAAAAACAACGTTCTTTAGTTCTACTTATACAACTGCAGAACATTAGTATTCAACTACCTCCTGCATTAACTACAATAGTTTGTTGAGGATACGTTTTGGTAACCTATCGTCATACGTTGTCTAATTGCGGACAAGAAAAGAATCTCATTTTATTTGCTGTTTCTCTAGTATTACCCTAACATATATATCTTCGCGTTTCTTAATATCGAGAATTCTTGCCAGCTTTAATTTGAACGTTTCATTCAACATCAACTATCGTTCATAGGTTCTTATTAGAAATACAATGTTCGTTCTCTTGTAGAAAGAAATGCATTTCATTGTAGACCTAAGAATTCGTTACCAATCGCTATGTCATTATAATGGTATCGATCTCGACTTCAAAAGGGCCCTTTACAATGGCTAGGATATATCGGTAAAAGTTTCTTTTAATATAATGTTGCATTTATAAGCATTAGCCTGAATGAAGTAAACATATTTTGCGAAATTAAAAATATATCGCCTCGTTTTTTCAAAGGCTCGATGAAAGGCGAAACCTTTCGAACGATCGATGCTTCTCGACTTCCCAATTAGCCATGAACCCATCCAATATTTGGTGGGTTCAATGAATAATTCAGGCTATTAATAGCTCACAGTTTTGAAGAAAACGAAAAAATTGTTATTACCCGATGAATTTTGATGGCTCGATTATAAGGATCAATGGAGCTCTAGCTTGTAAAATGTTCCATTACGAAGGCATAATTTACGCTAGGGATTCGCGGTGACATGAAAGGGAGGATATTTTGTACGTCTACATCCATTCAACCCTGAGGTTTCACCGCCCTTTGATTCTGGCTTTGTTGGATTATGCCCATTATTTTCTCCAAGCATTAGCCTTTCTCCCGGCCTTTGCCGAATGAAAGCTGTGAAAGGGTAGCTATCGTCGGCTGCCTTACCCATTAAGAGACTAATTACATGCTCCAGAGTAATTTTAAGTTCGTAAAAATCTGGTGCTTTGAGATGTACGACCGCTCGCGAAACCCAGCGGGAAAAAAGTGGAGTACAAAGTGAGCGCAACAAGTGCAGGGGCCCTCGGGAGTACACCGCGAACTTTGCCCCTTTCGGATGCCTCTCAAACTCTTTCAACAACTCCGTCCAATACAGGAAGTCTTCCGTTTATCTCCGGGATAAACGGGAAACGCGACTTTAAACGGAGCGGTTCACCAAGATTCTCGGAATTTCGCAATCGGTGATTTCGCCCGTAAATGTTTTGCGTCGGTTCTTAGCGGAATATTTTAAGCTCACTTCTGATGCTGGCAGTACTTAAGTTCCATTCGTACTTTAACTGTTTTAGCTACGAATTCCCCTTTTAAAAGCTCCGAAATTAACACGTATGCTGGAAATCACGTACAATGAGCACAAATCCACGTGGGTCTACAAATACTCATATTTATTATTTATTTTCTATTAAATCACATGTAATTGGGTTTCTTAACCTGTTTGTGATAAATAAATTATTATTATTATTATTTAGATATCGTTAGGGAGTTTTTCGTTTAAAAAAAATTGTGTTCACTTTAGAAAGCTTTCAAAGTAAATCGCTTTTCAATTCTTTATAAGTTGTGCATTATTAACATCCTTCGAAAGGTCAAGTAACATTTGAAGTACATTTTTAATGGCTATGAAATTTCATCCGACGAATGTGTGGGTTCTAAGTTTAGCCTTAATCTAAGAAAAAACTTCTGGCGATCGATTTCCATATTTCACTGCTTTTTTCGATCAGTGACGTCGAGTGACAGTTTTTGTATTTAACGTCCGAATAACGTAAACAGTACGAATATGAAAGAGAGCACCTAAAGTGTTTATATTATAGATGAATTATTATTATATGACACGCGGACTTCTTTGTCTTTCTTATTTCAAAATTATTTGGACATGTTTCTTATTATATTTCTGTTTTCCATACAGGTTTCCCGTATGTTTCAATCTTCAAGCTCCTCACAGTATATTTTCAGCAAAACAATGACTTTGCCCTTAACAGACTCTTTGAATTATTTTAATTTAATGGAATTGTGTATGAAATAGGACGCTAGTACAGCGGTACAGGAATTACGAATTAGACTGAAACATGATCATTACTTTTCCCCTGAAATTTCAACAGTATTTCTGTAGTCAATGTTGGACAATGTTATGGCATTCTTTATGCTCTCAGTGCATTCTCACCTCGATGTGTTTTTTTCGATGTTATCAATACGATGCCTCAAGTGAGGCGTCATGTACGTGCGTTGGTTAACATCGCCGTGCGTTTTCGCAATGTTACTCTCATTTCTCCAACTTAAACCGATATCGTTATGTGACGCGACACAAATCGATGATTGTGTTCACGCGTTTCATCGATATTATGAGTGGAAGACGTCATACACACTCATTCAATTGGAGGCGTTTTACCGAATTACACCCTTGAATCTCCAAATAACTACACACGTGTGTCTTGTGTCACTCACGTTTTCCGGGAATGACGTACACTAGTGATGTTCGTGAGATTTACTTTTTCAGTTGTATTGTTTTAGAAGAGTACTTGGAGAAAGCCAATACGAATGCGCACTATCGGTCTACTGCATCCTTTCGGTTGATCACGTGTTGTTTCTCGGTAGATGGTTCTTTTTCCGGAATTACGTGTGCTTCGAAGAATAATTTTCGTCAATCTGACAGGGCTATCCGACAGAATTGCATTAATCAGGCAAATGTGACTCCTCATACATATTTATAATGTACATTTATTCGTTTAAATTTGTTCTTTTTCGTATTTGCCCATTTTAACTTTCTTTTTAATATATTTTATTATAATTTTGACATTTATCTCGTTAAAATTCACAACAAAACTTGTATACTTGTTGGTCTTAATCTTGTTTCCATTGATTTTTTTGTTTTAATATCTACATTTCCTCTCTCTCTTTGCCGGTCTAAGTGGCATAGGGGTTAGCGTGTTACCCTAGCTACGCCGATGTCCGGATAAATATAAATAACTATGAACAAAAGTAAATCTTGGTTACGACATGCTTGTTTGTGTTGGTCGATTGAAGGGTTAAAATTGGTCTCATTAGACTAGTATTTGCATAAAGAAAAAGTTTTTATTGATTATATTGGTACATTTAATCAATGTCGTAATGTTTTTTATTTCTTCCTTTGCGGGTCAATAACGAAATCCCCGTAGTAAAGTAGTTCGAACGCAGAAAGAGGGTGGGCTGATAATACCTCCCCATATCTTTTCTGCTCCGGCGTAACCCGAGAACGGCGCAATGAGAGTGATTCCCCCTTTAAAAACATCGCTTTTCCATCTCTCCCTGCCCTTTCGTCTACGCACAAGCGACGTAAAGCGAGGCCCGAGTAAATCTCAACCCACTCTTTTCGCGGTCTCACCTATCCTCCCCTGAAACCTGCTGCTTTGACTCCCACCCATTCTGTTCCCCTCTTTCCCCTTCAATCCTTCCATCCCCACCTCCGCACATCGCTTCGTCAGTCAGCCTGCGGAGGGAGGCATAGAAAGGACCTCTCCTCCGTCACACACGATGGATCTTCGGAAGAGATAGTTCTTTCGCCGGGAAATCGCGCGCATTTCGTCCGGAACAAGTGTCCCAGGGAAAGAATCCCATTGTGCTTCGGTGTTAGTTGGTTTCGGTTGGTGTTGTGGTGTCAAAAAGGGGTGTGTCCCTAGGGTGCGATGTCGCCTTGTAGGTGTATCTCTGTTGGTGAAGAAATGATGTGTTGAGTGTTGATCTTTGCTTGTCGACTATTTCGCACCCTTTTGTCGTGAAATGCTTCGAGATCTTCGGAGGAAGTCCCTATCGCTGGACAAGGGCGCTTTGGAGCGTTTGAGGACCGAGAGGCGAGGTAGTCTTGCGGCCACCAGCACAACAGTTCCTCCTCTTCCAGAGAAGCAGCCCCAGCGAAGGGGCAGTATCGTTCATAGGTAGGGAGTTTGTTATTGGCTAATATTCGTTAATTGGACAAGATGTTGGTTTTCTTTGACCTGCTGTATGTAGTTAGGATCTCCATGGGAATATCTAAAAGGAATAAAGGTATTCTACGATCGTTCTGTTTTAAAATTTAGATGTTTTGGTAAAGTAAATCCATTGCTTAGCTAGTAAACACGAGGCTGTTCTGGCGTTCTTTTTCTTTTACTCATTTGCATTGACAACGGTCGAAAAAAGTATCCAGGATCGAGTTTTCAATTGCACAGAATTAAAACTGTTATTCATGGTGAGATTATTACTCTTCCTGTTTTTATCTGTTTATGAATCACCAGTTGAGTCAGATTTGCCGATCGGTTATTTTTTTTTCGAAAAAAGGAGCTCTGTATAGTTCAGCCTATTAGTTTTCAAGTCAAGGTCTGAGGGGGAAATCAGAATGGCTCGTTTTAGGTCTTTCAGCAAGAAATTGTGTTTGGGTTTCTCAAGGTTTTCGGCCCCTACATTTTCAAAATGCATACGCTTTGTTTATTATTTGATATCATAAAAAATTCCATTCGTATTTATTCCTGTCGATCTATCATTCCTCTGTAATGGGATTAAATGTTTCCAGCTTTGTGGGAATGGTGTAGGATTATTCCGAAAATCCAATTATATCACGTTGCACTTACGCTGTATCAAATACAAATATTTATTTATGATTTTTAGATTTTGTAAATTTTCCAGCTTATCATTCTTTTCCGAAGCAAAACTGTGGGCACTATATTTCCTATATTATTTCCAGTTACTTTGATCCCTGTCAATTGGAAAGGAATATTTCCTACTTGCTCTGTTCAGACATCTATTATATTTTCAGGTACCTGTTGGACGAACTTTGAGGTGTTATTAACTCAGTTCTCTCCGTGAACTTACTGAACCCTAAAAGGCTCGTTTTTTCTCTTTTTCCTCGGAATCTTTCCATAGTCGGCACTTAATATCTGCACCTACTGTGTAACTGTTGTAACTAAGAGTTAATGCTTCACACTCGTTGTTTTAGTTGTTCGAATACCAATTATAGTAATTCATTACAAACTGCTGCTTTAAGTTCTGTTGTTTTAACATATACCACTCGGTTTTAACGTAATCATTGTGACGTTTACAAAATGCAGTTTGAGATTCATAATTTGGTGTTCCCTCTATCGGCATCGTCTTTGAGAGAAGAGTTGCAATGTTAAAACTGTAAAATGAGAATCACTCCATAAAACTATTTTTTGCCCTCTCTACTTAAAAAACTCCTCTATAAAACTCTGATCATGTCAACCGCAGTTTCAGCAACTGCGGGAATTCTCGGCAGCTTAACCCGTTCGTTTGGTAAGCGATAGGTGCCTTCCGCACTTCAAAATCCAACAGGATATTTGGTGTTAACGAGGAATTACGGTTAGTTGAAATTCGGATTACAGTAGCACTGAAAATTAGGGGAAAAGCTACCCGATTTCATTCCCACATTCCAGCAAATCGTTCGTGTAAGTGTCACTTACAGAGCAGACGAAAATTTCGCCCGATCTTTCTTTTTGATGGATCGCGGTAAAAGAGGGTTTTAGAATGCCGGATTTAGTAACGTCATCCATCCTTGTTTTCGTTGACAATGGAAGCATCACTTCCACTCCACGTAGCCCGCTTTTGTGGTGCGTAGAGATCCTTCATGGGCGCTCGCTTGTAATTTGCTCGCCGGCTGAGTAATGCGCTCCGACTGATAAGGAACATTATGCAGCAACAGCTGTCTTTGATACAGCTCCCGACCTCACCCTAGAATTTCCCCATCCCGCGGATCTTCGTGTGTTTACTGTTTATTTAGGTTAAATACATTCGAATGTAATCGCGTGGATTTGATTCTTCTATCTCCTGTGAGCCAACGACCCCCGGATTGTGCCTTAACATTTCGGAAGGTTATCTATCCCCCGGTTTCGAATTCAACCGTTCGCATGATCGACTTGCACTTATATTCTATTAAAATGAGCGTCTTTGTTCATCGGTTTTGCTGCCTGTCGGTTTCTGGTTCAGTGTTTGTTTATGCAGGGCTCCCGGACAGCCAAGTGGACAACGCGTGGACTTCGACTCCAGTGGAAGCGTTACCGGGTTCGATTCCCGGTGGGAGCCTATGTGCGAAATTGCCTAAGCTGTCGAAGCTTTGTTAACAATATTACTTCTACTAATTCTATGTTTATCCTGTATGAAATTCTCCTTATTGTGGCATAGTTTGTGAGTCCATACGTGGACTTACGATGGTTCCTTCCTAGCAGTTAACTTTAATTCATGTGCCTCTCTGTTTAAAATTTTTGGTACTCCTCATTAATACTCATTCCCTGATTTTAGCATGACTCCATTCGTTCTGGGAGTAACTATATCTATATAGACATTTCCAATACGTTGATTTTATGATCACTGCTGGTGTTTGTTTGATAATATCTCATCATTTCATATAGTTAAGGATGGAATATGACAAAACGTCTTCTGATGTCTTTGCTTATGTCCGGAAATGCATCGCGCGTGTTTTCTTGTCATGCTAGTGTCACGCGGATTCCAGAGTCATTCCCATTGCAAGTTTTTTTTTCATAGTCTCTTGGGAAAGGGTGAAATTTAACGATGGGATTGAATCAGCTATCGGTTCTTTTGATGGGAAAAATGAAAATATTCTCCTTTCGCAAATATTTTCCGTAATACGTTCTTACTTATGCTGGATTATGTTCCATAGTAATAAAAGCAAGAATTGGCCTCTTCGTTTAAAGATTTAACTCGTAAAATAGTCGATTCCTACACTACACTAAGAGCCTTGTCTTTCTATTTAGATAATGAAATCCTTGAATCATAACATACGAAATTATAGTAATTCATACCAGTTTATTATATTATTGTATTATACGAGTTATATACCAGTTTCTAGCTTGTTCTTTTCATCATTGCCTTCTTTTTTAATGCTTTGCCACAAAAACGTGTGAATTCTAAATTATTCCCTCGTATAAATGAGAAGAGCTCCACATAACTCTCTTGTAACGACTAATGGAAAAACGCCCTCTGGAAAAAGAATATATTTAAATCGTTGATGTTTCATTTACTCGAATCCAATGTTTTTATTGCAAATATTACGAGTTGAGATCTCGATTTTTGCAGCCTCCCTATCGGTCCACGACTCCGGAACACGGATTTTCTCCCCTTCTGTGACGATTCAAAGGATGGAAAGATTTCATCCGATTTTCCGTTATTCAATTTATCCTCGCCTCACAATTGAATGAATTCCAACTGAAATGAGGAAAGTCGCGCGTAACGGATTACGATTGGTTTTCATAAAAAAAATCCGCTTATTCTGGAAGGAATGACTTCGGACGTTTTTAATTAAATTTCATGGGTTCTCAGAGCTTGGATCGTATCCCACTTTTAGGTGCATCTTTATTTGCTTAGGAGCACTCTACAAAATAACTTCCCCGTTGCCTAGTACGGCGAAATGTATCCCGAACATCAGGCTGTGTTCCAAATTAAACGCCTTGGTGTAATCTAGAAGGCTGTGGAGGTGCTAATAAATAGCTGAAATATAGACTTTTAATGTAAGGCGTTGTGGATTTCATTGATTAGGTACGAGATTGAAACAATAGGCGTTTAGAACAATTTAATCGCTTCAAGATTGGCGGTATTTTTTCTATTTGACGTTCGCCCAGTTCTAGAGGAAAATCTTTCTAAAGGACCTGTCGAAAATATTCCTCTTGTTGAGTTATTTAAAAAAATATGTATAGTATGGTGTTATCCACCAACACTGATTCAACGTCTATAAACAAGTCATACATAAACATCTTCGAGATCTTAAAATTATTACGAATGTAAAAACTGAGATGTATTTGGTGATCATTTATCTGTGTAAGGTCCAGATTTGAGTCCCGATTCTCTCAGGCTTCTTACATGTCAGTTTCTTTTTGGGAATATTCTTATTACAAAGTTAGATGCAATAAGGGTCTAAGAAATCTCGCTCTTCTTTAAAAGTGTTGTTGTTATTATTATTATTATTATTATCATCGTCATTATTATTATTATTTCAAATATATTGTACTTATCACTCAGTTGTACATAAGATATTATCTTCGTAATCGACATATCAAAGTATTTTCTTCCTTAGTTGGATACAAACTTTTTTTGTAGTATGGTGCAACGTAAATTTTCTTATAGTTAGAGGTTTCATAAAGTTAATTTTACTTTTTAAGTTTTACTTGTTGAAGCTATTCAAAGTATGCGTGCGACATTAATTCAGACTTACTCGTCCCCTCTGCGACGGATTTTTGTTTGTTGCCATCGTTATGTAAACAAGTAAACATTGACTGACACTTTCTCATTTTTACGAAATGTTTGTCACCTTCGCGCATAAATACTTCAGCGAAATCAGTTTGAGGGATCACATTCTTTTCTTGTCATGTTCATCTCATTTCCCAAGTTATCCCTTATCTGTTCTCCCTCTCAATGGTCTTCATCTCATATTTATGGCGCGGTTTAACATATCATCAGTACAGAGGTTTGCTTCACATTCCGTTAGAATTATACCGGAGAAAGTTTAAGTTGCACGACCGTGACAGTTTTTACTTGGAGATTTCGTCGTGAAAGATGTCCTCGAGGTTTTTGTAGTGACGTAAGTCTGACGTTTGTCCCCCGTGATATATGCCCTAGGGTGGTTCAAGATAACCAAGGATATCTCATGTTTATTCTGCATCACGAACGTAATTTTGTGAGGAAATGGTAGACTAAAATACAGAGAATACTTTGCCCATTACTGCAGCGACTCAGCAAGTTTAAAAATACACCCGAAAAGTTCTTTCACGTTTTCTTTCAGTTGGAGAAAATGTTCAAATTAAACAGCAGCTTTATTGTCGCGATAGGATGTAAATCTAACGTGTTAGAGGCAATCCAAAGCATAGTAAGTCGTTCTTTAGAAATTTTTGCTGATATTGATCTTCCACGCGCGGCTTTACGCAGTGAACTATTTTGTAATATTGCTGGCGTTCCATCGATGCAAATTCTGGACGTGTTTAACCTTCCCAGCTGATTCGACCCACTTGTGAGTTCTCCAAGGTAAAAGTATTTGCGAGGAATGCAATTTTAAATAATTCCATTCTACTTTTTCCTACTCTTTCAAGTAATCAAAAATGTTTCATGAGAATGTTTAGTACAAACATATCAGAGATTGAGGAGAAACTTAAAAATATTTTAAACAATTAATCAGCATTCCTTACAGTTTTATTTCACTTATATGTTAGAAATTTGTTTAATGTATCTTAGATTATCTGGGATATCTCTAAATCAGTATTAAAGTTTTTAAATATTAGATTAAGTTACAAAACTAGGCTTCGTCCACAAAAAGTATTCAAGTCTTCT
>KZ308126.1:2586880-2677069 GCA_000376725.2 Ladona fulva
TAAATTTTTTATATTATCTTAATTATATATAAATACTAATTACTAACGTATATTTTAATACTAATAACTCGTAAAATATTTAATCTTTATAATTTTCCTTGTATTTTTATAATTTGAAACTTGGAGCGGTTTACAGATTATTCAAATGGTTGAATTTGTGCAATTGATTATCTTGTAAGATAAAGAGTTCACTGATTCTCGGAATGTGCCAAATCTGGCTACCAAACAGTGAAAATACTCGAGACCCGTGTTAAGGTTGCACTCATAATAGTGGATTCAAAGTTTCTGCATCATTTCTATGCATCATGAAGTAGTCCCACTGGGTCCTACTGGTGTTTCCTTCCTCATATTCGATTTAAACATCAGATTCGTGTCTGGAGATTCGAAGAGAGCAGTAACATAAGATAATGTTATTTATATAATAAAGATAGAAAGTTTTGTTGGATTTTAAGATAGATAGATAGAGAGACTCTTTATTGGCGAGTCATTATTTTCTAATTTTTAGATGTTAGCAAACCGGGACACTAACCAAACTTAGTGTGCGTATGAGTAATCGTGTCTTTTATAGGTTTGCTCCCGTCATCGGTTCAAATACTACCAAAGGCTTCGACATAAGTGAGAAAACTCTATTGTGGATCCTTCGTCACTTAATTCTGTCCTGGCGCATCTTGTGCACCAACTTCTCACGCATTCCTTTTGGAATTCTTTCGCCCGAATTCTTCCCTCTGGAGCTCTTTTTCCTGCGTCCAAATGTAGGTCAAGAAGTTTCTTTCGACTCCCACATTCGTCCAGCAAATCCCATCGCAGATCTCCTCTCGTTTCAATCAAGTGTTCTCGGATTCCACCGCGTTTAGGTGTGCGAGAGTAGGTTAATGAAGAAGTACGCGAAGCATTAGTTAGTCGTCGAGGGCAGACATCCAAGCAGATTTCTTACGAAACTGCTCCCGCATCCATTGCCAATTCTCTGGCCACCGAGTCTCAGTTAATCTCCGTTTTGCAGCTAACTGTTTGGCAACCCGATGCTGCTGCTCCCTCACTTCCTAGTGTGTCGTTCCTCCATTGTGTCGAAGTGTTCCCTGTCGTGGGACGTAATTTGAATTGAATCATCTTCCCCGATTGGTCAATCAAAGAGGAGGTTGTTTTCTCCTTCCCGTTACAGTAATACGCTTCGATTTTTTTTCTTGACAGGTGAAAAGTCTTTGTTTCGTTCGGTGGCATTTAATTCATGGTGCCAACTTGCGAGTGCTACGAGATTTATTGATTAGGATGATTGTGCATTATAAGTATACCATACATCAATAAGAAAATAATATTTTAAAAATTACTCAGCGGCTTTAGTGAATATGATCGATATAAATTACAATTTATTACGCTTAATTTGATGATCTTAATCTTTTTTGCTATCTCCATTGATAGCAAAAATCTAATAATATATTAATGAAAGGAAATTTTCTTTTCGTTTGTATCTTTATTAACCTCGATGTAGGAGGTTAGAATTTATAATGTTCCTAATCAGTAGACTGCATACGAAATATAGTTAGTGGTATAATGGTTAGTGCTTTCTGACCCTGATGTCCCGGGTTCGAGTCCCAGATAACAGCATGTGTTTTTTTGATAGGGCATTGATGTTTTTGTCCGTCAGATGTCTTTTGGGGGATCCGTTTATAATTACATACATAAGTGTTCTACCTTTCGGTAGGTCCATGTGCCCTAATATTCCCTATTCATAGCCTTTTCCTTCGTTACCTGGTAACTTACCCCACCCTTTATGTCATCTAACATTTTTTGCCTTTGCCTTCCCCTCTGTCTTTTCCCTTGCATCCTACCCTCTATTACATTCTTCAGCAATCCCTCTCCTCTCAATATCTGACCCACCCATTTCTATTGTCGGCGTTTAATTACATCAATTAAAACACTTTCCTCCCCAACCATTTCTAGCACCTCTATGTTTGTTTTTCTATCCCGTTTATAATTAGAAGATAATAATAAATATTTTTACATCTAACTCTTCATAAATTCCCTAATATTTTATTAGCCTCAGGCGGAGCTGCGTTCATTTGCGACATTTTTTATAAATTATTTAATTTTTAAATACATTGAAAAGTACTTAAGCAGATTTATCACCAAGGAGTTTATTCACCCATTTTTTTGGAGATTCTCACAGTTACTGAGCAAAGTATAAGGTGTCATTTTTATCAATTCATTCCTTCCGTTATGTATATTCCTTCGCTTAATTAGTAGTTTCAGACGTTATCTTTTCCGTGAAATCGGCATGTATAAATGTTTATGATAATTGGAACGTCTGTTGGTCATGCTTTTATTGAGAGCGACGTTTGTTATCTGGTCCCTGGCGGGATTAATGGTCCCGTTTTCTTTCAATGAGATGCAGAGAGAGTTGTAAGGAATCTTTTCGGTCACTCCGGTGGGAAATTTAAGGCGAAACTCCTTGAGAAGGAAGGAGAACGTACCAATTTCATTGATCGCTTTAGGCTATCACACTATCCTCAGCATCGGTAACTGCGAAGTCCTCCTCCGAATCGGCATCTCCATATTCTTTTGAATGTTGCCGACGCGGAATTCAGGTGAGGCACTTAAAAGGAATTGTCTATCTTGTTAGGAAGTTGAATGGAGAAAGTGGCTCAAATTCAAAATATTGTTCAAATCCCGTTACTTCTGTCGCTAAAATGTCGAACTTATGTTAGAAACAGGCTCTTCTTAACGTGTAAAAATTGTTTTTCGTCCGTTTCCCTTTGTTTTTTATTTATGTTGCTTATCCTATTGGTAAATTAAGGCTGGAAGATATTCTGCGAGAATTAAATTAATGGATCACGCAGATTGTTCAGATTAATATGTTATGTATTATTTTTCTTTATTATTTAATCCTTTTATCGCATTCAGGGAAATCTACGGAAAACTAAACTCTAAGCGTCAATATTTGAATATGCTAAACTAATTGTTAATTGGAACCCAGAAGTTAAAACGTCTATCCAACATTTTGTTAAGAACGAAAGTCTTACCGTGGTGGAACTTGAATCTATGACGACTTTCAGCGGTATTCGGAAGAAGTTCTATAGTCTCGCTTCTAACTAGGCCAGGGTTAGGAGTTGATGGGGCCGGACGTCTCCGCTTACCGCTTTTGTTTCTGAGCCCCATTTAACTGCGAACGGAACACTTCTAACAAAGCTGTTTCCAAATAATAAGTATGCGAATTCTGACATTTCCGTTTCCGTTTTGAACTTTATGATAGAACTCAAAGTTTGTTTAAGTACTTCTTGTTATCGGTAGATAAGGTGAAGCATTGCGTACGTCGTGCTTCGACCTAATTATAATGGCTGTTTCTGTTGATGAACGTCTCAGGCAAAATAAATTATCGTCAAATACGTTTTTGGTACTCATACCTAGTCTCCTTTATCTTCCGTGGAAAGGATAAGTGAATGAGTACACAAGAGCTGAATTTTGTTTGTGAGATTTGTGTACACAAGTTCCTTAACCAGCTTTATACTCAGCGTAGACACGTCTCATCCGCACAATTTTTCATAGCGGCATTCAGAACGTAAGGGGATTTGTGTAAGTAATCATCTGTTAAAGTTCTTGCCAAATTGTGAGGTGGATGGGCTTCCCTGACTTTCTCTTTTCCCAAGAGAGTCGAATTGGCTCGCCTTCCGTATCTCCTCAAAATGTTGTCCATTAAGCAACAATCGGAAATGCTATTGTTCCCGCCCAAATCGTTAGATGATCTCTCAGGTATTGATTCAAGGAAGTTGCGAAACAGAAATGGTTTTTCCATGAAATAACTCGTTAAGAATACAATTAATGGATTTATTAATGTTCGTATTATCTCTGTGTTATCTATTTATGGTACAGTTTGTGCCCTTTTCTTTTGATCTAGCGTTTTATCTGCGGGATCAAGTGTTAATTCCTTTTCATATGGAGTATAGATGTATTTCCACTTCAAATGTATGTCTTTCTGCGGTTTATGAAGTTCCCTCATAGGGAGTAGATCCATTAACGAGCAATCTGCAATGAATACTGATGTTACGCATTTAGGTTTCAAATAAGTTGTCGCGTTTCTGTAAGTGGAAGTCGAATTAAATTTTTTTTATTTTCGTAACAATGGTAGCATTTCTAGGAATACGACAGAAAGAAACCTACCCTTAATCTTAATTTTCGTCCCAAACTGTGAGAAAATTTCAATCCCTGATCGGGATACGAACTTATAGACTTACTCTTACGGCTTCTTGAAACAGCGGTCTTACAGAACGAGGTCCATCGTTTGCTAGATTTAGTGGAGCTGGGATCTTTTTTGTCCTGGGATTACTTTTCTGTCGACAATACAAGGGCCCTTATCTTAGAGTTGTGAAATTTCCTCGCAGTCATTAGTGTGTGTCACCCATGTCGTCCGTTTCTAATTTTTTATCGACGGTGTAGGTATATAATTTCCGATTGCGTATTAAGTTTTATATTTTCGAATCTGACACGATGAAAGCCATCATGAGCAAGTGTCATATTTGTTTATTACACTAAGTCTCGGAATTTAGAAGAAATAGGCACATAATTTTAAAAGTATTAAAATTTAACTCTCGTCTTTTTAAATCTTGTGTAAATTTATTGTGAATTTTATTTCGGCAAATATTTAAGCTAACTTTTCGAATCAGTTTTGCTTGAGTGTTAGTTTTTTTGCCATAGAAATCTTAATTTTTAGAAGTTTCCATTTTTTTAAATAAAGGTAAATTAGCGATTTATAAATGTTACCTTGGAATTATCCTAAAATTTTCAAACGTCAAGGCAGCGGTAATTTTTGCAAGCACTCCCAGCAAGTTCACATCTGTAAACTACTTGTTGATTCTGTTTTTAATGACGTGCGAAAAAGGGAATCTTGACGTCAGCTGTATAAAAACGTTTTTTCCGTTCCATTATCAGTGTAATCAATAAATAAATCGATTGGGAATTACTCACTATAAAATCCGTATAAGGTTCCAGTAAGTATCCATGAAGATTTTTTGCGTTTTCTGGTCTTAGCCCATTATTTCTCCAAGGTTCAGTCATTTTTTTATGAGGTTAAGTAATGTTCTAACTATCCTTCACCCTTTTTTCTTCTTGGGGTTTTTCATGCATAATAAGTGCGTTTCTGTATCATGTTTGAAGAAGTACGAGTACTTTGGGTTTTGGTTGCTGCTTGTTTAGGATTTTTTTGCTGTGACAGATTAACTTTTTTTTGCTCCATTTTCAATCGGCCTTACTGTGTTTTGTTCGTGTATATCCTTTCCCCTGGACATTTCCAGTGATTTGTTTTCTTTATTCTGAAATGAAACTTTTAAAGCCGATGCTACAGAGAGTTTGAAGGTTCTTTTATCATCTGAGTGACCTTGACTAGCGAATTAATTGCAAGACATAATTTTCCGAATTTATAAACGTGAATACGACCGCGAGCGGTGTTGTAAATGATTTAGCTCCAGGTGTTTAAGTGAAGGTGGCGATGGAATTCCGCCTTCGTTTTACTGCTGTGTTTGCATCGCAAACACGACAAAGGCATATGAAATGCGAGAGTGTCAGCTCATGTTTCATGGGAAGACTTGTCATTTCCGCGTTGATGATAATTGTAAAGTATCCTTAATCAATTATTAACACGTTTTCTTGCGGCGAAACGCGATACTACGGTCACTGTTCGTTCGCACTCTATAGTCGCTCTTTCTGTTTTATTTTCCGATGTGGTTTAGAATATATTGTCTTCTAGTTAACTGAATGCTATTCGAATTTATCTGCTAGGATTTCCCTGCCACACGCCGAAAGGCGGCTTGCAGGGTACTAATGTAGATGTAGAAGATTCGTCGATGACGAATTCAAGTCAACTCTTGGAATATCCTCCTCTATGATAATTTAGCGTGTGTCCAACCAGGGCGTTGTTTTCTTTATTGTTTGTAGAGTTATGGTTCATCTGATGTCAGTCCAATTATCTATTTATCTAAAGGTTTTATCTTTGGAGTTCTTTTACAAGTGATTAATGTATTAGTTACTTTCTCGTTATTCACCTTCTTTTGAATTAAAGTACGTTTTTATTTGAGTACATAAGTACATACACCTTTCGGTAAGTTCATGTGCCTTAATGCTCCTTACTCAACGCCATTTCTTTCGCTCCCTGCTAACTTACCCCACACTTTACGCCATTTAACAACCTTTGTCTTTCCCTCTGCTTTTTCCCTTGTATTCTTCAATTACATTCTTCAGCAATCCCTCTCCTCTCAATATTTGACTCTCCCATTTCCTCCGTCGATGTTTAATTACTTCGATTAAAACCCTGTCCTCCGCAGCCATCTCTAGTACCTCTTTGTCTGTTTTCTGGTCAGCCCAACTTATTTTTTCCATTCTAGACCATACCCACCCACCATATCTCGAAGGCCTCTAATCTTGTGATCCGCTATTTGCCTCCCTAAGAAATAAGATTCGCATTTAATTTCGGATACAATTGGTAATTTTTTGTCAATCGAATTAATATCTAAGCCAAATATATATTTATACATACTAAGTTTGTTTATGAATTAAAATAAAATCGAGTAATTTTTATGAGTTTTTAGTTCGTAGTAGTCTGTGTTATAATATTGGAAAATGTACGGAAATGGATCTGAAAACCTCCGTAAGGCCAACCTTTAAACCTGAAAAACACTATAGGTGGAAGTTTTATTATAACTCAGTGTAGAATATCAGCAATCATTTGTTCTTGTTTCAAATCACTACCTCAGAAAAGAGAATCCTTTTTTCGCCTTCGTAAGTTTGTCTCTTATTTGCGTAAAGACTCCATTTCTGAATAAGAAATGGGTGGCATTTGCAACATCATCATCGCAAACGTTCTCCTCTGTCGAGATAGTTTCAAATTCCCAGGTTATTCATCTCCAGTAGGAACCTCTGGAGGCCTCTCTATGAAAGGCTTTATCCTCTCAGAAAACGCCTCTTTGATGATGGACTCCAAGTATGACGTAATTTGCGGGAAGTGGCTCGCATACGTATGAACCGATGAATTGGAAAGGGGAGACTTAATGGAATATGGCCTCCGTTCCGTTTTCGCAGATTTGAACGGGAGGTTCGTTCTCGCATCAAAAGAAGAAAGATTAATCGGAGGAAGAAATGATCGATAGATTCGAGAAAGGGGTCAAAAGATGGAAGGTTGCAGTAATAGCGGACGCTTTTCACGGCGCAGTCGAAGGTGGGGTCGTGGGTGTATTGTGTACGCTTTCCCAAGAGACGTGTGTAGGAAGACTTTTTATGCGACGAATCACTGTGATAAGCGGAACTTGTTTAATAGCTTAATTTCCGTCCCACTCCTTCGCTAATTAGTTATAATATTTTCTAATTTTCTTGTGGTTTCCGTTTATATTTCTTCTAGTCGAATGCGTGGCGCGTGAGGTAATGGTTAAAAATAGCGTGTATGAAGTCTATGACTAACGAATATAATTCGTACAAGAGTCATATTCGATATCCGGAATCTTCGTAAACGGATGCGTGATTTCCGGTAGACTTCCGTATCCTAAGTAGGCGTTAAAACACTCCCATAATGACTTCTACTCTTGTATAGACAAACGTTTCCTTTTGTTCGTAGTAGAAATTTTGTACTCGTATTCTTCCGCGCGTTCATATAAACATTCGTTGACGATTACGGATTCGTTAGGCAAGTCCGGAAAAAGCCGAAAACTTTTCACAAAATGAAGATTTCACTGGTAGGGTTACACATAAGCTGAGGTATCGATCTTTGTTTTAACCGCAAGTCACTTTATCTGTAAGGTGATTTTAACTAATGTCGATCTATTCTTAATAAAATAAGTTTCAAAATTAGTTTTAATTTAACTTTTTTAAACGAGAAACCTAAATTATTTAAAGTTAAAAGAGAATAATTATCTAATTCAAATGGTAAGGATTCAGTAAGAAACCAATTTATCACTCCAAGCACAATCACGTATGATTTTACGTGTTTAATCTGCTTAGCCTTGTCTTAATATGATAATTCATTCAAAATTGTAAACTTTAGAAGCTGTAAAAAAAACTGTACAGTTTATCCTGTCGGCTGGCTCTAAAGATGCCCTCATAGAGGGCGAAATAACGAGTCGCGTTTTTCTTTTGTAATGTTCTTTTTTTTTACTATTATAACCATCAAATCTTTACCACTCTTTCGTCATAAAAATTACCATATCATGTAGATCATTTACTCCAGAATACATTTGCACTGTAATAAATTCAATTCCGAGTCATTCATCTTTGAAATCGTTTTCTTTTTTAACATTCGTGGCAGAAATTATCTACAGATTCGACTACCGGTTGTGAAGACCACAAGGAAATGTTGCGCGTTTAAGTGCGTTGAATTTTTAAACACATGCTCCTCGAGTTGATGTATCAGCTGCATCTGATGTGCGAGTGCTGAATGCAGCGGGAACTCCCAGCGAGAGAAATCCGAAATCGCTCCAGGGCTCGTTTTGTAGACTTGCCGAAATCACCCTCGAGGATTGGGAACTTCTCCTCAGTAACCATATGGCTGTTGTTGATGCAATATAACTGAGACGGAATCATATCTGCGCAGATGCAGTCTGGTGCAAGGGTCGCCAACCTTCTGCTCGTGTGGAAATTTCGCTCGGAAACTTTTGAAATGTCTTATGGAAGCATCTTCTGTGCATGTCGGCGAAAAGTGAGCGCCTATAATCATGTCGGCGAAGTTTAAAATACTTGAATTACACTTGATGATTGCGCAAATTGAACATTACACTTGGTGATCGAAACAAATTGCTACCTATTAAGAAAGTGGGAATACTTGAGAACGTATTTTCCTTCTGTCGATGTAGCATGTTTCAATAAGTAATTATAGTTCATAAAAAAACTCTGTATGAATAGGACAACCTGTAAACCCAAGAATAAGCAGAAGTGAAAAATATCGACGTGACTGGGACTCGAACACAAGCCTCCCACTTTCCGGGAAGATCGAGCCTGTTAAACTATGGCGCACTAGTTAGTACTTGTTCAAAATTGGTGTGTTCAAATGCTGTTTTCTTGATTAGGAATTTTCAATGCGGTCTCCATTTTATAATCCCTCTGTTTAGAATCTGTTTAGACGTGATTTATTGGTATCCAGGGTTCACATGAGTTGATTAATCTTATCAGTTCAACTGTATTTATTTTCACTGTACAAATTAGAAACTACATTTAAAATACAAGGGTACAGAAGCAGAGAGGGTAATGTGAATAAAGTAGACATAAGCTGCTTACCCCGAGGAGAACAGCATTTAGAGATATAGTATATGTATTTCCTTTTGGGAAATTTACCTAAAATTTCTATTGCTGATAACATCGATATTTTTTTATTTACACGTACAAATAAGTTTCGATGAGAACTGAATATTCACAATCATGGTCTTTGGGCTTGATGATTTTGAAAGACTGTCCTAAGCTAAAAAGGTTAGTGCTGCGAAAATATAGGTCCAGAAATAGGCGTGTCAGGACTTTCCATTTGATGGTTTCGACGCCCCACATATTTTTTACGATCTTGCTGCAATTGAGGTATAAATGGTCAGTATTGCTGTGCGGCATTTCATACGGCACAGTTTAATCGGTCGTGCGAAGTTACCAGCTTTCCCGCAGTTTATTTTAAATCTTCGGTCGTCGTAAATGTAGGAGGAGCTCTTAAATCACCAATGACTCAGTCGCCAATGACAAATATAGTTTTATGATCTTTTCTTCTGTAGGGAATAACCTTAAAGAAAATAGAAGTTGGAGTTAGAGGAGAGTTTCTAAGTTTAGATATCACTAGATGAATTTAGTGTGATAATGATAATCTTTATAAGAAAATAATTGTTTATAGTTGTTTAAAATTGATTATTTGGTTATTTGAGAACTATTTTGTCGTAATTCGTTCATGATCAATTTCACTGAACTACTTGAAAGGATAGCAATAACTAATGTTTCTCAATAATCATGTACCAAGACAGAATACAACATTTAACTTTATAATTGTTCAATTACTTTAAAAGTAAAATGATTCCTCTTTAACACAACTTTCTTGTATTGTTTTCTATCATGTTTTAGAGAGAGTTGAAGAATAGGCTACGTTAGGGCTTATTTTAGCGAAAAGCTATAATAGGTTCTTTGTAGTAATGTAACTAACTGTGGAATATGCTGGGTATGATTACTTTTGCTGTCGTCTTTTTTTATCGTATTCAAACCCTTAGTATCTAGGCTCTTACATATCACTTAGCTTTTCGTAACTGAATTGAATGTATTTCATTTCCAATGTCTTCCGTAGATCCCAAACGACTAAGCGACCAAAGTCCATACAGCGAAACTTGTGTACAGCGGATTAGCGTGGTGCCAGAAAAATTATACGTTATGAACAAGTTTCCATAATAGAGGTTCGAAGTACTGCATAGGGATTCCTATGCCGCAGGTCGGGACCGAGAAATTATTCTTTGATAGACTAGTTTTTGCTGTACTCAGGTTCCGCTATAAACAGGTTTCATTGTGATATATTTCTCGAATATCAGCGATTTGTGTTATGAAAATAAATTACGATATCAATAATTCAACATATTTCCGAAGAAAAATTCATTTAGGGAACCTTTTTAAATGCAATATGAATGGAATGCTGAGAAAGATTGCCTCTATCATCGAAAACCGTTCCTCATTCGTCGCTCGCTCTAGTAAGAAATTGTGCGTGGGGACGGAATGCGCATTAAGCCGGTGAATGAGGCTCGAATGGTAATCTTTCGGGATTTCTAAAACGTCTCGCATTAAAATACCCGCGGTTGTGCCGCCTGTTGATCGGTTGTGAAGAACTAAGACTCCTCCTGCGAGCGACCTTTGCCATTCCATTCGTGCGCTGGAAGTGCGAATTACGCCAACGGCTGCAGTAATCGGAAGAACGCGTCACGTACCATTTCGTGGAAGCGTCATCTACCAAAGAGTCCTACTTTTTCACCTTCCCTTAAGAATGGGGAGTCTCGCAGGCATAATATGGTCAAAAGGGGCCGATGTACCCTTTTGTACTGGCCGTGCTCATTAATTCCCAGTTCCTGGCCAATTTGACCTCATTAAAAGACGAAGCGTAATGACAGTCTAAGCTGTAGCAAGCTAAATCGTTCAAGGGCCGTTGATAATGACGTGGAATTCAGGGATGGTTGGCATGGTGACGATACTAGTTGGAAAAGGGGTATCTTTCATGGAAAATTTCTTCTCTCTCAGTATGTTTCTCAATCTAGATATCTTAAAATTCCTATTGCTGAACGTAAATTATAATTAATTTGAATTTTTGTCTACAAATGATGATAAAAAGTACTGTCTACTACATGTTCAGGGGATCGGTTTAATGAGTAAAATACTTATGTTTCATCGCCAAGTTATTTATACTTTACAATAGTTAGTAATACTCACTGAAGTATTTAGTAATGTTACCTCATTTGACTGGATAATTTACTCATTGCTTTATCTCGAAAGATTAAAGTTTTAATTTCTCAAGTCCAGGTTTAATTTTCCATTCTTTGCGTCCTATTAGAATCCCTACTCCGTTTCGTAAGAATTATTTTCGTGTAATGTTTTCTTTAGATTGAATTTTATTTCAGTTTTTCAATTAATTTCTCATAAAAATCTTAAGGCTTATGTATGAAAATTTTCGGGTCGTTTAGAATTAACGTAAATATTTTTGCTTGAATTCCTCTCCTAAATAATATTGAGTGCCGTGTGTCAAGCTCCAGTATCACAATCAATGTCTGGAGACCTTTTCTTTGTATCAAAACGTAATATTTTACGTAGCGTAAAAATCTAGAAATATATTCGTTAAATATCCTTTAAAAATTCATACAATACCGCTAAAGTACCAACGTCTTCAATATTTGTAAGCAAATGTTTATGTGGTATTGCACTGTTCAATGTGTAATGCTTTATAAATATGTTAGAGGGAGTAATTCTACGTTTCACTTCCGATGACTTTTTCCAACGCGAAATTTTCAGAAACATTTTGTAAGTCAGCCTACGAAAGTGACTAAGGAATCAGGTATTTGAAGTCGCCAACTCATGCGAGCGCCGGTGTGAACGTGGACAGCTTGAATAAAATAAGAACTTGAATAAAATCCTTACCAACACTTATGTAATCGACTTAAATATCGTAAAAGCCTCTCAAGAGACGTTGGTTCGCGCGTTTGAGTCACTCCATTTCATAGGTGTGTAGTATGTCATATCCTTGAGCTATCGATGCGTAATTTGGATTACCACTTCTCCATATCCATAATCTTGCCTCTGAAACATTTGCATATCCAATCTCATTTAATTCTCCGAGTCCGCCTTGAGGAACAGTGCTGCGGACTTCTACGCGAAGGAGCAAAGTACACAAACCCGCCGTTAATATATCACGCACGTGACTGGAGGAAAGGTGAAGTCATGCTAAGGGCGTCGGTCCTTGGACAAGGGCAAGTCCTCCGGAATTCAGTCGCTTGCACTTAACGGAGCTGTCGGTGGGTGTGATGCCGATGACTGCATATAACCATTTCGGGGACGCGATTACTTCACTTGGGAGTCCCGCCCGGTATTAATGCTGGAGAGAGTTGATTTTTCCTTGCTTCGTTGTCAGGGAGGTACATTTTTCGCGGAGCCGTTTTCTGGCCCTTTTAAGTCTCCGTGATTTCTTGGATCTGATCGAAGAGATCGGTATGTACCGGGTGATCACTAAATTATAAGTAAATCGGGCTTTCCTGAAGTACCATTCGCTATCATACCACCAGCCGTATCGAGTGAATAAAGTAAAGAATTAGGTCTGCCTGTAAAGTATTCAGCCCGAAGGCGGTTGGGACCTCATCCCCTCTACCATCACCTACTAAGAGCTAGGAGAGGAAATGAGGCTTACTAGGCAAGATGAGGAGTGAGGTAGTTAGCCCTTGCTTTCCTCACTGAGCCAGATTGCTATAAGCAGAACAAGCCCACGTTAGTGAAGAACAATGACTATGCGAGTAACATTTTTCGTAACATTTCATCCGGAGAAACCTTGATTAAGGCCAATATTCAGCATAACTCATTCCTCAGTAGCTTACATATCATCACAGCCATGAAGAAGAATGAGATAAAAGTTAACGAAAGATACATTTTTCTCTATCCCGTACTAAAAGACAAATGATATTTCATTTATCAAGATATGGTAGCAGAAGCAAAGAATTAGGCATCTTCGTCTTATACGGTATTACTAGGCTGGCCAAATGTAATACCACTGGGAGAGGCACTGCATGAAGTTCTTTGGGAAACGATAGTCGAAGATCTCTATTCTGAAGTTCTAAAAGTGTCAATGATAGATAATTAGTAGTATATTTACCACAGATCATCATTTAGGTCCGATTATCGCATTGTTATCATCCATAAGTGTAGAATCATCATTGAATTAATTAGTTAGGTTAGTGGCAGAACTCTAGCTTCTTAGGAGTCGCAAATTTGCAGCTTTTGATGTGTCAAATCCGATTTCATACCTCACGAGACGCTCATTGATGTGTGATAAAGGGGATTTACGAGTACTGTGGTCAGTAATTTGGATATATGTTTTCTGATGTCCTTTAATTGGACTTTAATTTGTCCTAATATCTTCATCTCTATCGCTGAACATTTACGTCGTTGAAAGAAAATGCTTGGTAATTTTATACTGTAGTTTGATTGATTAAGGTTTGGGATAATGTCTACTAAGATTTATTTGTTAGATGTACCAATACCCAGCTCAAAGGTAATCCTTGGTAAAGTTGGGAGGTCTGAAATGTGTTAAAAAATGTGGCAGAAGATAGCACGAATATTTTAAACCTTTCATCCACCTTGCTTCTAAGAGTAGATGTAAAAAGAGATTTGCTAGTCTCAATATCGCCCTAGTAAAGTCGTTTTATTACTGTATTATCATTACTCCGTACGCTATTTATAGCCTATCTCGACTCTAAATGTCTTTTCACGAAAAATTTACTAAACTTAGTCGTAAATCTTCTATATTATTCACCTATGCAAGGAATACGACATAACTATGCTAAGACGTTAACTGTATTAAGAATATGACACGCTGATGTGTAATTTAACAGAGGAAATTTTATTTCTCGTTATTTAATAGTCCCTGTTTCAGTTTATCGCTCCCTATTCTATGTTCTATAATTTTTTCCTATTTTTAACTACCAACCTTGCGATTGAGGCTTAATTTTCACTGAAACGGTGCGTTAGTGTTTCTCCAACCATCATGTTCCCCTTTAATACCAGAGAGGTAGCTATATATGGACCTCATTGGCTCTAAGAGGAATTTAATTTCCTAAGGCCCTCTTAGGAACTGGGAAAGCCGCATTTCCCTGCTAAATGGCGGTGGCAGTTGTCTAGAGGGCTTACCGTTCTTTAGTGCGAGTGTAGGAACCCAACGGTCGACAGAGCTGTCGTGGTTTTTTCTAATCGTTGGTGAATAGGATTAAGTAGATGCGCTGCCCCTAGGGAATGGCACAGGGTTGTTCTTTTTCACTCGATTGATTCACTCAGCGCGATTAGTTTCGCCTCATGGGCAGTAGCAGAGGAGTTGGAATTATGGACGTTACCCGTCATAAGTCGAAATCCTTGACCTTTTCGTGGACGCCCATCTACATATTTTGTGGTTCATGCAATAAACTGTGGGGACAATCGCCATAACGTAGATTGAGGGATGCAAATGTATCATCCTGATGACGTTGCTTAGCAATGAAAGATAGGTCGCTAAATAAAAAGTGTTTATGTGAAAATTTTACTACTTTGGCGTACTTTTGAGTTGGATAAAAAAGGAACGTGTTTCATTATAGCTTGAATTAAATGTTATCTCCTTAGTACCTTGAGAAGCTATTTGAAGGTAGTATGCGGGAATTATGAGGGGATGATGAAGACAAAAAGTTGTATTACGATGTAAATGGAAGGATTGGTCATCGAGATACGAAAGAAAGGCAAAGCATTTGAACTTATTAAAAGATAGAAAATTCACGTGCCTCATTATTTGTTTTCGGCCTTTGCTATTCGTTTAATTTTTTTGTATAGTTTTATACAGATTATTAATTATAATCGTATTCCAACAAACAAGAGGAAATGAGAGTTTTTATTGGTAGTTATCCGAAAAAATACAACATTGCGATTAATATAAAACTGTGATAAAATATCATAATGGAAACGAAACTTGAAAGAGTTTTTGCGGAGCGAAATGACTTATCCAGCCAAGTAACAGTTGTGCTTCACGTGATTATCTGTTAAATTTCGCAGTTTTTGTTGCTGGTTCACAGTTACATTGAATTCCTCCCCGTCTTTTCGACAATTGCGTTCCCAATAAACATGCAGATCATGAAATTCACGACTAAGTACTTAGATCTAACGAAAGTTTCCCAACTTTTTTTGTTATCTCCATAAGACATGAATTCTCGAGTGTTGGGATTGGGAAGATTAAATATCGCTGTTTATATCCCATAAGTGAAGCATCTTAAAGTGCTCTTTATTTGAACAAGGTGTTTGATGATCGCGAATTAGACTACAAACCGCTGTTCTTTGAACGGAATATTATGAATGAGTCTTCTATGGCGGATCTCAGAAGCGGAGAGCTTCACCAAGTTTTTTTCCCTTCGGAATTGCCCAATACCTTTCGCAACGGTTGAGAAGAACGTTTTCCCGCGAATCAGTCCAGTCACCGATTCAAAGGCGGCGGTGAATTGGCGATGGTCTGGGGACCGGTTGGTGGAAGAATGGATTTTTTTATGTCGAATGAGAGGAGATAAGGATTCCGACGGGGTTATAAATACATCAGTCCCAAATCGGGATGCTTGAACGGGATTTGCTCGGCTGGAGCGTTGCCGAATGTATGTAAGTGGAAGTAATAATTACGGTGGAGAAAGGGAAGAAATGTACTTAAGAGATGTTGAGAAATTATCGGGGTTATTTGCTAGTAGAATTTGTTACTTTTATCATTCTATTGTTTTTGAAATAACAAGCTTCTGGTTTGTAGTGTGTTCATAATTGTTGACGTGACGTATTAATTGTTGCTCGGTGGCGCGCGTTTACTTATAAATAAATACTTATAAATTTATTCTTTGTCTCAGTTTTTGGAAATTAACTTAGCAAAATCAATTTCTATTGTTTTCTTTCGAAGTAGGATATATTTGAGGTTTTGGTAAGTATTTGTTGATAGCTACGAATATATTTTCATGTTACTGTCAGTGTCATTAGATGGCTGACAAGTGAATAGCTATATGAAAATAACTCGGAAGCTTTAGGACAAGTATATTTTATTTGTTTAGGTAGCAAAGTAATATAATTATTATTGTTACATATGTTACAGATGGACTAATAGTCCTGTGGTAATTCATTAGTATTCTACAATCATTTCAATGCTACGCTATACAATTACACAGTAAAATATACAGTGCTACTTACTAAGATAATAATTTTTTGCCTGCTACAGGGCATCTAACATCAAGCTACACTATTACAACACGCAAACTTTCAGGTAAAAAAATACTTAATTACTATAAAAATATCCCCTAGCTTAAAAATACTCCAATTTTTTTCATATATTTTCCAAAATGTAGTACATTTTGACTTAAAAGACCAATAGAAGTTTATGCATAACAAACTTTGTTCTTACGTTTACATCCCTTATAATGATGAGTGAGGTGTGGGCCATTATATACCGTGAAGGAACCATGCGAGTTTATTTTTGTACTTTCGTTCAATGAATTTGAAGGTGTTTCAGAAGTAATTTTGTGACATCTACATCTAGGGTTTACTTGTCTTAGTCATTCCTTCCTTTGGTCCAATAAACCCGAAGAATTGGGGAGAATTTAGCGATGCCAATAAGTTACATTAATAATGTCACTTCTCAAAAGAAAACAGTGTATATTACACGTTATTTCCATAATTTCTGTACCTGTATTGGCTTGAATTGAGAATACTTTCATGATAGGACCTCTCGTTAAGAGCGCCGCTCATCATGGCGGGCCTGTACTGTAATTAATTACAGTTCCTTCTGTCCCAAATACATTACCGAGAACAGGTTCACCAACTCCCGAAAACAGTTTTCCTCTCACTCACGGCAACCATCCCCTTTGGGCTTTGACACCATTTTGCTTCCACGGAGTATTTTCTTTACGTTTTTTCCTCCATCCTTAATGCACCTGTAACAACGCGATTCCTCGAGAAATTAAGGCTAAACGTTTGTTCGTCATGTGGAGTAATTCCTCATGTCATGAGTGCGACGTCAGCTCGGAATCTGTAATTAAATTGAAACCTTTTCAATGTAAGAGCGTGCCGCGCTCTCCTGTTTTTCATTAGGGCGAAGCTCGTTAAAATATGAGATGGATTTTTTTGTGTGTGGTTCTGAAATTGAGATACGTATTCCAGCCCTAAGGGCGTGGGAATTTCCTTAGAAATTGTGAAATCTTCTCGGTTGTGAATATAGTCTAGGAATTTGTGAATTATAAGGTTAGGACGAATTTTGAATCCATGATGAGATGGATGGAAAGTAAGATTTACAGCGTTTTAGATCGTTTTTTTTATTCAGAAGAGAGAAGAATATGTGTATGTATGCGAAATGTGGTGATGAAATAATGTTCTGTGATGAATTCCTCGTAAACTTTAATGTATAAACAGTTTCGTCGCCGTGCGATGTCGTCTGGTATTGTGAACACTGCCATTCATTTTAATTGTCATATAGGAAGTGAGGGGAAAAGGTGCTAGTTGGAAAAAATGAGGGTACAAAGTAAGACATTAACGTGTGAAAATTAACTTAGCAATATCCAATACTTGGTGTTGGGTTAATAGTCACAGGAGAAGGGGGAAAGAAGGTTGAATGACTTTTGCGGAACTCTCTTCGGAATATATTTTCTGATCGCGGTCAAAGTACTACAATCGAATAAATTTATAGTTAGTAAGTACGTAAGTTTTCTACCTTTCGGTAGGTTCGTGTGCCTTCATATTCCCCATTAACGTCAGTTCTTTCGCTTACTGGTAACTTACCGCACCCTTTCATGTCATCTAACAACTAACTGTCTTTGTCTTCCCCTCTGCTTTTTCCCTTGCATTCTACCCTCAATTTCATTCTTTAGCGGTATCAATTTTTGATCCCACCCAACCTGTTAACGTTTAATTACTTCAGTTAAAACCCTCTCCTCCCGTACCATCTCTTGTACCTGTGTGTTTGGTATAGTAAGCCCGGGTATAAATTCCCATTAGGAATCCCATTATTAAGAATATTGAAAAGTTTTAATTTCTTACAACTGTAGATGTTTCCTCGACTTATAACAAGCTACCTTAGCCCTGCAAGTACTTTAAGGAAAATAGCTTTCCAAAGCTCTAAGACTTGGAGTAGTTATTTGAACAACTTCTTCCTTTTATCTGCTTTTCGCTTCTTCGCATATTAAAGTCTCCCTCATATTGTGTGACGTGAAAATTTTAGTGCAGCTTTTGGTTCTTGCTACCCGTGTCTGAGCAGTGCGTTATTTAGTTGCTTCGTAATTAAATTAATCAAGGTTGTCTCACCCATGAAAAGCAGGAAATGTTGGTCGCATACGCGGAAATGCATTACTGAAAGGAAATGTCTCTCATTCGTTTTAAAATCAAATGAAAAGTTTCCTCGAAGTGATGAATCTCAGCATGTAATGAGCTCAAGAAGGATTATCTCCCATTAGTTATTTTCCTTGAAAAGTAATTCCGCTATCAAGAACTTGATGTGCACAGTAAGTCACCCGAATGTCACTTGCTATTCTTGTAGGGGATTCATGTGCTTTCGTCATATACGCTGCAATTCGCAAACCTTGCTGACCTCGGATGTTTAGCCCGTGCCACATATACTGATCATTAAATAATGAACGAGGTAAAATGGAATAACGAAATTTAAGAATTAGTTTGGGTTGACATGATATTTGTAATTCATTTCTTTCTAATTTGAATAATTCGCATTTAAAGGCACCAACCTTTCAAACTCCAAAGGTTGAAATGGTGTCTTGATGTTTGAAACGCTGGAATAACCCTTTTTGCTAAAATGGATCTGAAAAGTCATGACTGTCATGACACGCCTAATAATGGCATATTTATCATCGTAATTTCTTAACAATGCATTAAATTTTAATACTACTGTATTATTTTTGTTTAGTTCTATAAAAGCACCTCATATTATAAATTTAACCCACCGAAGATTTTTATTAGGCTCAAAAGTACCTGACTATCTTCATTCAAATGTTAAATAAAATGGATCTAAGTTGAATTATTTCATTATCTCGTCGCGACTGATTTCTTCCCATTGAAAAAAGCCCTGTGATGAGTCATAATAAACTGTTTCATGGTATACCTTTTTTACACTAAATGAAGCACATCACCAGGTTTCGTAGCAAAGCTCTATCGGTCACCTTAAGAAAAGGTTAATAATGAAATTCTGACGTAGAAAAATGTATCCAATGAGAAACGTGAGCAGAAGCCAAAGTTTGTTTTGATGGAAACGTACAGAAAGATTCTATTGCTTTTTCCACCGAAAAAAAAGTACAAAGAACAGTTAAAAGATATGGAAACAGTGGTAGAATAACTAGAGAATGGAATGTGTGGAATTGCTAAGTAGGAAGAGGGTACAGAATTGGTACTTTGCGACGTGGGAGGTCTTTTTTACTAAAGAGGCATTACTTGACAATATTTTTGGAGCCTTTGACAATTTCCAAAGTTTACTTTATCGGTTTAAATCCTTCATCAAGTATTCGAAAAGTAGTTTTTCCTTTAAATCACCATTACGTCAGGTTTCTAGAAAATGTTAGTTGGAATGAGACGAGGACGATTTCTCTTCCAATGTCTCAGAATATGGTTAATCGTCCCTTTCATTTTGAATCATTATTCATAGAGGCGCCCTTTGCGCGATTCGATTCGGTGGATACGTTTTGGCAGGTCCTCCTTCGGCCAATCTTGCACGCTCTTTAAAAGAGCGACTTTTTTTGTGTTGCAGAAGACGTGGTACACCTTACCCGTTGGATGACTCACTTTCCCAGCCGCTCTCTGCCCCCGCACTCCTCCAGTCTGCCCACACCCTCTTCTGACCCTTTCCTCCTTGCATCCCACCTTCTGCTCCTTTCTCGGATGGTCAAAACAAACCACGTGCTGGGCCCATGACACTTTCTGGGGAAAGGTTGCAGCGAGGTCGTTTGTTTACCACTGCGTTCCTTATCATTTTATCGTAAGCGTATTTTAGCGGTGCTTCCCGAACGATACTCGTGACCAGAGGTTAACTGACGCGTATTCGTCATACAGCGGTGTTAGAAAGGCACAAAGGGTTGTTGTTGTTGCGTGTGGTCTGGACATTTTCCAAGCGATCTTTATTATAGTTAAATCCTTGGTTGTTGATGGAATGGGTAGCTTTTTGCCTATCCTCAATAAGTTATTGAGCTTTCGAGAAAGGATTGTTTTATTCTGTGAGAGGGTTGCTGAGACGTATCTCCAATGGCGGCAAACATGGTGATAATTTGTTTTGGTGCTCGTTGTTATGACTCCCTTTGGCCCACTGAGCTGGTGAAAGTAAATGAAGGTTTCTTACATAAGTAGTTATGGAATTCCGCCGTCATATTCCAGTGGTTTTAATCTAGTAAAACATATAAACTAAGTGATTATCAGAGGGCAAGAGTAAGTGTTTTTGCACTAACACTTTCATCCTTGAAGATTTGGATGTCCACAGGTATTAATTTAGTATTTTCGTTAGAGAAGTTATAGATAGATTTACACTTTATTAGCGAGGTTAGGCCCGGCTGGGCCTCTCTTCCACCTAACCTCTTATATTAAGAAAAAATCCCAATTTGCGGGAAAACACCTACAGAGAAAGGGGATGAAAAAAATGGTGAAAACACAGTGGAATAAAATTAAAAGCAATGTACATTGAACATTTTTTCACTTCAAAGAGTGAAAAAGAAAAAAATATAATCAAAACAAGACAATTTAAAGTGCACATCGAAGAAAAAATATGAGATATTTGTTTGACTTTAATAGATTAGAAATGACAGTAAAAGTTACACTGAACACTTTAAAAGTAAGAATGTTATAAATAATTTAGGATGCATATGAAATTCAACGTATTGGCTTCGTTAAGATTGAAGGTATATCTGAAAATACGTTCTTCGTCGGCTGGAAAGTGGAGTATTTCTGAAAAGATAGAAAGTTTTAAATTTCTAAGAATTATAATTTTATCTTCTTTCTGATTTTTGTGTTTTGAATTCTGGTTCTTAACTTCCTTAGGTGTTTGGCAACACCTGTTATCCACCAACACCAATTATCTGCAACAAGCACTAAAAACTTGCATTATTTTTCTTTTGTTTGCTTCATTTCTATTGTATTTCTCCCTGTATATTGTTTGATTATTTTTAGTTCCTATAAGCACATTTTATAAAAATCTTTTTTGACGTGCGCCTAAAATCGCGTCCCTTTTCTTATCTAAAGCGATGGCAACCTCTACAAAAGACGTTCTTCAGGGTTGCCTAATTTCACTTCTTTTTTTTTCTTTTTTGTATGTACCTTGGTGACAAGTGAAATAAATGTTATATGTATTGATAAAGACGAGAAAATCTGCGGGCATTGATTTAGTACTTTCGTCTGAGAAGTAGTGAAATGGGTTTGAAATATTCTGTTCAGCATCTAATTTATTTTCAATGGGCGCGATTAAATCTAAAGGCTTCAGGAACGTCAGGATTCGATCGTATCGATACGTACCGGGAGCGTGCATTAGCCCGTGATGAAGTGCATCTTCCTCGAGGGCACGAACGTCTACCACGAAATAATGGCCACCTTTGAGCGGCGACCCTATAGCAGGAATTCCACTTTCCCACACCATCGCCGAACCAAACTCGGAAAATTGATTTGAAAATTTTACATCCGTCGTTAGCATAAACGCACCGTCAAAGAGAAAAAAAGTTTCTCGCCTTATAAAAAGTCAAAGGTCCGCCGATATTTATCTTTAATTCGGCCTTAAGTCGCCGTTAGACACTTATGGATCGATTCTTTCATTGCCCGTGGTCATATGGACGCCGTTATGTGGTTTGTAAAAGGTTCTGATTGTGCGATTGGAGAAGGAAAAAATAAAACTACGTACGATCCCGATCTCGAAGTATGGAAAAATAAAGAAGACTTCATTATGCGCGTTTAGTGTGGTCGCTCTTAATCTAGATCGAATCTTTTGTCTCTCGCACGGTAACACAAATCACCTCAGGGACCGCCTGCTTTAAATTCTAAATTATTCTCGCCGCGATGTTTAGCTTTATTGCGTGACGTTTTCTGCCTTACTCCTTTCTCGATTGGTTGGCTTCGAGATAGAAGTTCTGTTTTATTGCTGCACTCATTTTGCTGTAGACTTGTTTAATCGATGAAGAACGTAGGAATGTCCTTCTATTTCGGAATGATAATATTGAAACGTCTTAATTAAACTGCGAGATTGAGAATTATTAGTCTCTTCTTACATCTAACCCTTAGTCATTCCAGACAGAATGGAAGAGGTATTGGGAGTTGAACTAAAGAAAAGCAAAGGAACTATTATGTGGGTTTTTTTAAAAAAACCTAAGTCTGCACCTAGGAAAAAATTAAAACCCTATAGGAAAACACCCACGTGAAAGGGGGGCGTGAAAAATCTGCGAAACCTGCTGAAAGCAGCAACTAAAATCTAAAAGAAGAGTAAAAGGAAAGTGACAGCAACACAGCTCGAAAAAAGGACAAAAAATGCATAATTCTTACAATGACCGTCTCCGTTTAAAGTTGGTTAGGGTTAAATCGGATTTACATCTATTTATCGATGCCCTAGTATTTAGTTGGAGCCAAAACTGCAGGACCCAAAGCTTATAATATATCAGGGTTACACTCATCGGTATAGTAAAGTATGTCAGGCGTGCACCCTGGCTAACGGGCGCTAGTCCCCTAACATTCTAGAAGTATGTCCTTCAGAACCTAATTATAAATAGTTTTTATCAAATAGCATCTGGAGAGATAACAACTTTTCTTTATTTGCAATACTTTCTTTCGAATTTCGCGTTACAACGTTAAGTGTTACATATTGTCTTTACCACTAGCTACGATCCCTAACTTCAGCTCCACAAGCGAAAGTTCAGTTGCATTCAGGGTTAGATTCATCGATGGCAAGAGAGAGTGGCGGAATCATATCAGCTTATACCGAACTTACAATTTGATGTAATGAAAATGTGATCGGCATTATCTCGGCCCAAACCGACGATTTAATTAGTAGTATAAGGAAAAACAAGTGTGACAAGTATCAATTATACCTTGGGTCTCTTTGGGTTTAGCCTCACGGTTCTTCCGTGCTTGGTCAGTTACCTTTCCTCAATCCTAGTAGTAATTATTTACCCATTTATAATTCATTTGCTGGAGTATTTTATAATTATTTACTTAAGTTTCAAACGCTTAACTAAACGTTTTGAAACATTACGTAGATAATTCCAGATTACTTCTACGGAATAAAACAAACTAAAATCATCAAATCATAAGAATCATAGTTTCCAGCTTTGATTAGCTCGTAATTAGTTCGCGCCAGAACTGTTTGAACTGAAAAGAACATTCGGATCTATCACTAATATGTACTAGTGTAATATATTTAAACTTTAAATTTTCAAAATCAATATTCTGACCTAGCATTGGTCAGCACCTTGTTTGTTTTCCTCTATAGTAAAGATCCTAATTCAATCCTGGCATCGATCCTTTAATTCTGTTCTGTTCAAGGTTAGTTCAATAAAAGGTCTTAGGTTACGGACTATTTAATAGCGCTTATTCGCTGATGATATCTCCGTAGACAAGCTGACAATTCTTATTCGGTAAGCGCTCTTGGCTTCAGCCGACGTTACATGACACGCTCTCCCTTCCTGCCTTTAGCCATCTACCTCTCTTGCTTCCGCTTTGTCAGTTGGGTTACGATTTGCAATCCAAAGAAAACTCTTACATAACGCGGGATTACCGACGCTTTAAGCATGGTAACATTATACACCGGTGCGAAAGATGTGGCAAATGATGCAACTACGTATTTGTATCAAAATTTATGTAACATTTGCTTTCATTTTTATGTGATCATTAGTTGGAGTTCTCAGAATTCCTACCAAAAGAGTGTTTCCTATTATAGTTATTTGGTTTATTTTAATTATACCGGTCACACAAAGTTTTATTTAGAACATAATATGAATTAGAGTATAAAATATAATTTAGACTATGATATTGGGCCAGATTTCATGGAACGATATTACAAACAAGTGGAGAATATTTTTTTATTTCCAGAATATTATAGAAATCGCTAAGTTCTCTTTAGGTCCTTTGAGGCTACGGTTTGATGAGTGAATGAATTTTAAGGAAGTCATTTTCGCGCGGTATTGTGTCGACAATGGTACTGCTAAAGACGTGACTATAAGGTGTGACGGAATGATTGCAACAGAATACAAACGAAGAATGGTGAACGACTAAATATTGAAAGCGTTCGACTGCGGCGGATTTACGCCATTGGCGCACCTATTCGTAAGGATCAGAGTGGGACCCCCAGTAAGAATCACAAAAATTCGAAGTTTTCTTAAAATACACAAATTCCCATAGAAATATTTAATATGGATGAGGCTCTCTGCTAGCACCTATTGCGCCTGATTAGAAATCCGTTTCTAACGTTCGGATAAAACAAATGAAATAGGCACAAAAGAGTCAGGGAGATAATAATTAGGGCAAAATGTAGTGAGGGGAATGCGATGTTTGAAGTTGTATATAAGAGAAAACCAAAGGTCCAATGCCGATTTTGTGGAATATTTACTTAAGTGTTCTACCTTTCGGTAGGTTCATGTGCCCTAATATTCCCCATTCAAAGCCCTTTCCTTCGTTACCTGGTAACTCACCCCACCCTTTATGTCATCTAACATTTTTTGCCTTTGCCTTCCCATCTGTCTTTTCCCATGTATTCTTAATAACTTTCTTCAGGAATTCCTTCTCCTCTCATAACTTGGCCCATTTCTTCTGTCGGCGCTTAATTACTTCAATTAAACACTTCCCTCCCCAACCATCCCCAGCACCTCTATGTTTGTTTTTCTATCCAATCAACTTACCTTTTCCATTCTACGACATACCCACATCTCGAATGCCTCTAATCATTTGATGTTTTGTGGAATAAGCGAAAACAAAACATGGGGGAATCACGGAGGAAGAAAAGTAAACAGTAAGACAAATTCTGGTACGAGAGAGCAGGGACGTCCTGGTAGAAATACGGAACACTGTTCGATCTTATGTAAATCAGGAAATTTCACTGTTAAGAAGTTCACTAAGACGCACATCAAAGCTCTTGGACCTGATTCGCCCCACGATATTCCTCATATCGATCAGATATTGCCTTAAAAATATGGGATAGCCTTGGGAAGAGCCTTGATACGGGTCCTTTGTTCTTCCACGCCGACTACGGTTTAAAAAGGTCATTGGGTCATAAAGGGAAAACACTTGGACAGATTCTGTGCAATTATCACGGGCGATTTATAACACGTAACATAAAAAATGTGGCGTTAATTCGGCGATCAGGCTCGGCCTTTTAATCTCGGAGCCAGCCTTTCCCCTTCCTCGGTGGATTAACTCGTTGATTCCGCCCGTTATTGCGTAGGTGTTAAACGCCAGTGTTTTGTTCTGTTTTTCTTGGGGCGTGAGTCACCGCATTGTGTTTTACTTCGAATAGCTTCGCGAAAATTAGTTCCGTATCCTCGGCGTATCCATCGCCATCTGTTGGAAAGCTTTCATAACGCATTACTCGGCCCCGTTAATTAGAAGGGAGCGTAAAAAAGTATTGCTTCGCCAAAGGTGGTTATTTTCCCATCCTTCCGATTATTGGGTTTGTTTTCGTTCACACGCAAGGGTGGTTTGTCTCTTGATATTGGATTTTTATTGGGGCTAACTTCGTCTGGACTCCGTTTTTTTCTACTCGTTTACATGTACAGGCCTGTTATATGCTATTTGGAAAATTTCGTGTAAAAAGTGAATGAATAAAAACCTCTGTAACTCTATGAAAGTCGGAATTTGTTCGACTATGACGTGCTAAGTTAAAATATTGTTTGCTTAGTGAATTTATGTATAATTTCATCGGCGTTTTGGAAATTTAATTCGCAATCGATTTACTAACGTAAAATTGAATCACTATTTTTCTATTTTTGTAGTACCGCATTCAGTTGTTTTCTTTGATCTATAATAACAACCTCTATATAGTTTTCCATTTCTATATTTCAAGAGTCTGTTAAATAACTACGAAGTCCTAGTCATTTAGTCTTGAATTATCTTCTACTTTTGCCATTCATTTGCTCTGTGAATTTCAATCCTTGCGGCCGAACGTAATTTTAAAGTGACCAAGCTATATGTTAGTAAAATTCCTTTAGTAGTTAGTAATAGTTCTGGAAGGTAGTTCTGAAGTCATTCCTTATTGAATTAGTTATTTGTTTTTCTTCCTATTCCTGGAGCAATTTCTTTGAAATTCCATTCCGAGAAACATTATTAGAAACCTTTCGCGTCATACTTCTAAGGAAAGTTCCAATATACGTGAATATAAGTTCCGCAACTACTTCTCGGTATTTTGACGCAATCATAACATACACCTATGAGTTTCCATCTTGATTTGACGATGTCAGATCAAGAATCAGATGTGGAGCAGCCCATTTTGAATTTTTGTTGCAAATGTATTGTCGCTTTATGTATGCATTTCCGCAAACTATTGGAGCCTTAATTATTGATTGGAAAGGTCGAAAATAAGGAATATCACCCATAATGTCGTATAGCAACTTTTATCTTTGTCTTCCCCTCTGCTTTTCCCCTCTTATTCTACCCTCAATTACGTGCATTCGTTTTGTTAACTATGCCGTTTAAAATTGTATAATGTGATAAAATTATATTTTAATGGAACATAAAATATATAGCTAATCTACAAAAATTCTTGTATTCTCAAGCTCTCCCCGGCAATAATTTTTTTAAATCGACCATTTTAGCGATGAAATTACTATAGTAAAATTAAAAATCTTTACGTTAATGCTTTGGACATCCCGCTTAATCATATGAAAGCAAGACGTTAATGATGCAGTACTCTCAACGATGGAGTTGATTTTGAAATCCCTTCAGAAATTCATTCTACGCATTCCTTTACGTCGAAAGACTCCATCTGGTTCAAGTGTGGCAGAATCCGGGTACAGCGGTGTGATTCCGATCAAATATCTCAAGACCAGTTATCTTTGATCTAGCTTTCGATCACGTCTCCCGCTAGGCTCTCGTATCCTTCGAAACATCTCAGACGGATATTTCCGTCCATTTCTCTCCAACCGTTTCTACTCCAAAATCTGCTCAGCATCACCCTTAGCTTTGTTAATATTCCCTTCGCCATTAAGAGATTTATTTTCGGAACCCAGCGTCCGAGATTTTTCCGTGAAACTCGTGTTATTTCTGCGCGCCGTCGAGTCTGCAACCGATATAATAAAAAGGGGAATTAGCTTCTTTTTTTTCCCCGAGTTGCAGGAAACGGCGACCTAGGGAGATAATATTTGGTCAACCTGAGGGAAAGTCTTTTATCTTTCGGCTCTTCTCGTTAAAGGAAAGGGAGAGTAACTTTTGATTTATTGGTGTTGTCGCGGTCGAGCATCTGGGTCCTCTTTTATAGCTTTCTACCTGAGTGATGCGAGTCACTCCTCCCAAAGAGCATCGCTTTCGGCTTCTCCCTTCGGAAGTCGTTGCCATTGTTTACTTGCGATCTTTGAAGGGTTCGGAAACTGAGTTCTTAGCGAAGGTCCCGTATTTTTTCGTGCTCGCTAAGAAGTTGGAAGTATACAGTATTCCGCGCCCCCCTTTATTTGGCGGCCTATAAAAAAAACGTCCTATTTTTTTTAACGCGTGGGGGAGTTTAATATTCTCCATGCCCTGCTTTAAATGCGTTGCTAACGGAGACGTCGATGTTTATGTTTTTGTTGTTTTATCGTGTTTGTTTTGGGATTCTTTTGCCGGTTGTTTTTTTGCCATAAAGTGCGTCCTTGGGATTTTTCCTGGAAACCAAGCTACTAGAAGGTTTATATTTAAGAGGTTGACTTCTTAAAAATTCTTGTTTTGTGAATATGCAGCGGATTCTGAGATCTCAACCCTGGAAGGCTTGGAATTAAATGTTCATATATTAGGATTTTCATCAACCTCCCGTCTCTTTTATTGAATTCTTCTATTTAACGTTCATGCAATTGAGCATTGTATGAAGGGGCGGATTTATAATTAGGCGCTAACCGAGGGCCTCATCTATATTGGGGCCTCAGACTTTTTTCATAAATTCTCTGTAAAATTTTCTAGTTTTTCCCTTAAAGAAATAATTTTTTGTTTGTTGAGTTAGTCTACATAATATGTTTATAGGATATGTATTGTGTATTCAGCCTGAAGGTCGGTTGCGACCCCATCCCCTCTACTATCAGCTACAAAGAGCTAGAAGAGGGAAATGAGGCTTACAAGGCCAGATGAGGAGTGAGGTAGTTTGCCCTTGCTTTCCTCACTGAGCCAGAATGACATAAACAGAACAAACCCGCATTAGTGATGCACAATGATTCTAAGAGTAACACTTTTCGTGACATTTCATTAGGAGAAACCTTGATTAATGCTATTATTCAGCATCACTTATACCTCAGTAGCTTTCATGTCGTCACAGCAAACAATGGTAAGACAAAATTATATAAAAGATACATTTTCTCTATTCCGTACCAAAAGACAAATGATAAATATTTCATTCATTAAGCAGGACTTAACAGGATATATTGTAAAGTCTATCCATCATTCATCGTAATTTATAGAAATATTTATTGTAATTCAATACTCGTTTATTCTTGCTGAATTAAAGCGAGTGAGGTTTCTATCGGATGTATATTTGTGTATTTTATGAAAAAATTCGAATTTTTACCCATAATTTTAAGTTGCGGCCTAAATCTGACCTTTGCTCCTAGGGCCTCTGGTTGCTTAAATCCGCCCCTGATGGCATGCGTAAATGGCGATGTTCAATAAGTAATTTTCAGGGAATAAAAGTACATTTTAATCATTGTGTCATTAGTTACCCTTCCATGCTTCACAAATTCGTTTTGATTGGTAATTAGTAAGGCTTGTATCGCAGTACTTCTCTGGTACTAATTTTTTTCACATTTATATCGTGAATTCATATAATCAAAGAGTGACTGAGGTATCCTTTTACCAACATTTCGCGGTCGAAAATAGTCTTGACTTAGTTGACTTCGGAATTCGTCTCCATTCTGAATCTCATATAAACCTCTTGATAGGATTCCTATCCTTTCTTCATTGAGCAAACGTCGACTAGTAATTTTCGAATCGGATGTTTAATTTCGCAAGAATTCTTCCGGCAGTCGCCATAAAATCTGATGACGAAGGAATACTCTGTTTACCTGACAAGGATTAAAAATTCCTGCCTACTGCGAAAACCAGGCTTAGTTTCCCACGCTATTTTCTTTGCCAAGAGGAAGTCGTCTGCTGGATTGTAAACTGCGGACCGTAACTTATAGCTTTAACTAATTTCCCCTGCAGAAATGCCCTGCGTCGGGAAAGCGTTTTCCGAAAGAAAGTGGAAAGCCTCTTGCACGTCTGCGTCAGACGGTTTTCTGCTTACTCTTCAGCTATCCGCGTGGGATTGGCGTCTGCACTCGACACTCGGGTCCATCACGTTCGAAAGCGTCTTTTCTCGTCGCCGCCCTATTTCCCTTTCTCTCCGCTAGGATCGCTTCACTCTACATCGGAAAACTATTCGAAAAAGTCGTGCGCTAAGCAGAAAATGTTTTCTTCAGCGATTCACCTCGCCGACGGTTTTTGGTTTTTTTTCATCGACGCAGCGAAATTTAATTTGAGGTCATCCATACGCGCGCGCGTGGTTGTTTCGCGAAAAAATTCCTTTCGGGAATTTCGTCCATCTCCGCTGCATGGATGTAGTTTTTTGGGATAACGTTTGATGATGCAGATTCGGGTCAAGGTTGACGTCGATTCGGGTATGAAAACACGGCGTTCTTGCGCACGTGCGATTCGTTTCGGTTTTGTTTATCGAGAGTAATGATGTGAAAATGGGATTCTTCTGGTTCGGAGTTTACCACACTGCGGGTCCCGGCTCCATTACTAGGACGCCTGTTACCTGGGTTTTACGATAAATAATAAACAAGTAAACAAACTATGACGACTATAGGGTAACGTTCATCAGAAATACTTGTTCGTAGACAGTAATCGTGCGGTAATCTGGTCCTCGGGCAGAGTTTAGGTTAAATTTAGGTATTGATCATGAGTTTGAAATACGCTGCCTTAGACACACAATTTGCAAGCATATGTTATTAAAACAGCTTAATTATTGTTCTTCTTGTTTAATGAAAGTCCACAGAGTGCTTCTTCTGGGAGTGAAATATCTCAGAAGAGAATGAACGCTATACTAATGCATTCAGCACATCATTATTCTTACCAAGTAGGCAGAACTAATTTAATATCGGTCTTAGACTGTTCCTTAGGCTTATTTTAAATGTTGCGATCATTCTCCCCAATATTTCGGTGCCTTTCCTTCTCATTTAGGGTCAAAGGAAGTTAATAATTCAGCACCACAAATGACTCATACGAAAGTATTGTTTTATTCTATTCATATCAGATTATGCATATTTATATTATTCATGAGTGGGTATATTTAAGTACGGCGTTCTTTATTTTCATGGATGTTGACGCCTAACTAATCCGAGGATTAATTTTTTTGAGGTTTCCGACTTATTTGGTTGGCGTTTATCTTCGTGTTGACTTTTTTTGTGTAAGCAGTATGTGAGTGTCACATGAGTGACAAGTGAAATATGTTCGTATTATTTCACCGAAAAGTTATCTTCTAATTAATTAGGAATGATCCCAAGTGTAACTTCTGTTTTTTATGCCCAAGAAGGTAGTGACTGTTCGTACCTTACATATACCTTGGCTGCTTTACCTAACCATTATTATTACTGGAGGGCAATAAATTCACGGCTCAACTGTTAAACGTTGACAAGTATCCCGATCAAGTACGATTAATATAAAATGGTCATTATTTTCACGAATCTGGACTGAAATCGATATTGCCGACTAGGATTATTTCATCATTTCCTATGGGCGTGGTATGAATTTGATATATTGGTTTTCATATGGCTAATGACTGATAATTCCAGTGTTATCGCGTGAACCTACATTTCGCTCTTATCTTTAGCGTTAGATATAAGGTTATAAACCTTATGTCTTCCCTGGTTATGTTACTATTATCCATCGATATCTTGGGTAACGTAGATAGTTCGTTCCGGAATCAATTCGTTTACCGAACCGGAATTTCGCGTGAGATCAAAACGCAAGTTACCGCATAAACACTGCCTACCGATAATTGTATGATTGTTAGGACTTATATAGTCATCTTTACTTATATTTGAAATTATAGCTGTATAATATGTTTTATTCTTTAGTTCTATATTTGTCTTTTCATTTATTTCTTGACAATTTGATTACTTTTTTGATACACGATTTTATTGTTTTCAATCCGTTGTAAAGGGCTTGTGCAGTTTATACGAGTTTCTTTAATTAAAAATATAAATGAACAAATAGTTGTTAGCCAAATAATTCGTTAACATCGTTTCTCGTCGCCAAAAAGCGACGGTTATGCTAGTTAGAAGAGGGATTATTGTACGCAGAATTCAATGTGTTTGAAGTATATCCGTAAAATTCAACAATTTTATTCTCTTATTAAATCGTCCCTTCTGCTCATCCTCAAAGGTTTCATCCGGAAAACCATCCTCCATTTTCTAGTCCACCCTTTCCCAAGAACCGTCTGTTGCTTATTTTTTGCCTGGCGATAAAAAAGAAACAGTTGCTTCCTTTTGTTTATCTTGACCTCAGTGGTTTAATGCCGTCTCTCCATTAACTCGGCTCTCCGTGATTTTGCAACCAAAGGATGAGCATGCTTCTTTCCTCTAGACCGTTGCTCTCCCACGCAATCTCGAGTGGGCCTTGGCGCCATCTACACTCAGACCACCTTTGATGTCCTACTCATCGCTACTCTTTTTGTGAGGAAAAAGCATTTCGGCATCACCTTCAGTGGTCCAGATCGGTGCATGAGACCTTTTTTTGTGAGGGTGGAGTTCTAATATTTTTATAACCCTATTCCGTGTGGGGCTTAGAGAGTTTCGAAGATTTCAAGGGTCTTAAGAGGAAGCAACAGGTAGAATAAGCACGTGGAAACGTTCCTGTCTCCAAAACTTAAAAAATAAATTATTGAAATAAGTAAGTAACAATATTATTCTGAAGAGATAAAGACTCCTAATCTTCCTATTTCATTTAAAATATCGTTAATTTGTCATAAATTCGAAATGATTGCTTTAAATAGGAATGAGAGAATGAAAAGGTGAGTTAATGGCTGTGAATAAGTGAATCTAAGGAAATGGTGTCCACAACAGGAAAACTTCTTCAAAAGAAAGCGGTATGGAATGTTTACGCAAACTTGCAGAGAAATCAAGGAAATATTGTTGGAAAAATTGCATTGATCCGGTCTTTGACTGCAGTAAGAATACTGTCGTAAGGTCAGGCTTCAAGAACGAAGGATACATTTAATCTACTTGGCGATTAATCGGTGAAATAATGTACTCAAATATTCTTTAACTTTTCCAGAACACGTTTTAAAGTAACTTATGCCGCAACCAACTTTCACTCTTATCCTCCCCACGAGGATTTTGCTTGTTATAGTATTGTTTAAAAGTGCTTCGACTGCTGAGATTATTTCGTCAATATAGGCCCCCGCTGGGAATCGAACCCGGGACATCATAGGCGAATACGTTTCCCACTTGGCTATCCGGAACCTAAGGTTTTTTTCTATTCCATCACATCCATGACCTTTCGGTAGGCTCAAGTGACTTAATGTTCCCTACTCGACGTTGTTTCTAATTTTCCGTGATTATTTCAATTAACACCCTCTCTTCCCCAATCACTTCTATGTTTGTTTCTTTTAGCAACCCAACTCACCCTTTCCATTCTACGCCATTCCCACATCTCAAATGCCTCTAATCTTTTGATGCCTCAATTTCGTAAGGTCCACGTTTCACACCTATACCACGAAACACTCCACACCTAGGATTTTATCTTTTCCTGATTCCTTCATCGACACCTGTAGTCATCAGTTACCATCGTTTCATGATAGCTTCCTTAGCCAATGCTACTCTTTTTAAGGTCTCTTCGTAAGGTCCACGTTTCACACTCATGCACCAAAACACACCAATGCTACTCTTTTTCGAACTTCAGCTGTACACCTCCCTTCCCTAGATAGAACACTTCCCAAGTGAGAGAAATTATCTACCTGTTCAATGAAAATATTAATGCCAGCCGCTTGATTTTATTTTCCCATGGAATCCAGTAAATCTTAATTCGCAAACTTAGAGACACTTACCTCGATCATTTTCCTTAATTTAAGAGGGCTCAAAAATCATTCCAGCTTCCATTTTTCATATCTTCATATATCCCAGTGATCACCTCACTCACTGTTACTCATTTCTTGACAGTGATGTCTCTCTCAGAAGAGACGTATGTTCCGACCTTTTCGAACGGCTCCGTTTAAATCGTCTTTTCATGGAGATTGATAAGGCGGACATTCGTTTTCGCTTATCGTCAGTGTTTTTTCTCTGGGATCAAATGCGCATCGATAATCTCCATTCGGAAAGCTGCGCTCTTTTGATCGTCATTTATATCTGTCATTTCAGACTCCGAAATGGTCTCCATAATTTCCCGGTAGATGTCGTAAAATTTGCATTTTATGCCATTATCTCTACACGCGAGTTTAATAACTCCGGCATCCTGAACAAGACGTTCACAGCACATCTTGAATACATTATTTGCTAAGTGACTTTCGAAACTGCTTGGCATGGGAGGATGGTGGCTGGTTGATAAATCGATTCGGATTGCTTAACTATTATGAGTGACGGGTCATTCGCGGGTGTAAATTAACTCTTCCGACCCTTTTCAAATGTCCACTCATCTCGCGGTGCGATGTAAAGGTTTCTTCTTTCATAGCTTCCGTATTGAAACTTAGTACTGTTTTCTGATGAATATGTACTGCGTGGAAGGGTTCCCTTTTTTATTTTTAAAGTTACCAACCTGTCGCATATCATCACTTTGCATTTCGATGCATCGATTATTCGCAATTTCGATATTTTCCGTGCAGTTTTCACTCGAGTTTTTCACTTCACGTCGTAGGATGAGCTGTTATCATCCTATGGTCATTTCGGTTTCGTGGAGGTACTTAAATAATGTTGTTCAGGGGCGGATTTATAATCAGACTCTAGCTGAGGGCATCGTCCACGCCTCAATCAGAATATGCTAATGAATTCTTCGAAAAATTGTTCTGGTTTTTCGCTTCAAAAAATGATGAATGTTATTGAGGGAAGAATGCAATGGAAAAGACAGTGGGGAAGGGAGAGGCAAAAGATGTTAGATGGCATAAAGGGTGGGGTCAGGTACCAGGTAAGGGCTTTGATTAGGGAATATTAGGGCACATGGACCTACCGAAAGGTAAAACAGTTACGTAAGTATATTCATCATTCGTTTTACTTTATAAAATACTTTGCATCGTAATTCAAAACTCGTTTATTTATTCATGACATAGGGAAGCGACTGTGATTACTATGGGATGTGTATTTTATGAAAAATTCTCATTTTTACCCATAATTCCTTGTGAGGGTGAATAGGATGTTTGCGCCTTGGGACTCTGATAGCTTAAATCCTTCCCTGTGCTAGTTATTTGATTATCGCTGTATAAATATATTTTAGAGACCGACATTGATTAACGTTTTAAATGAGTATATTCATTTCTGTGACGCATTAGTAAAATCATCGTCATCGAATATTACATTAATTCGTTGAAAGTGGCGCTTTTGCTGTCTGCGGAAGTGCTTATGGCGTTTGGTTTATAATTGGTGTTGCTAATGAAAATGGAGTGAATATAATGAGCAATTTTGTCGAATGCGAGGGGAATATTTTCCTCAATTAGTTGGTTGATTTAGGTTCTCAATTTTACCGTTGACCTATTTCATTTAAATGGAATCACGAATTAATTTTTGCCTCGAATTCACCATGTAATCGTTCAAAACATTTTGCTTCTATTTGCCACAGAAAAAGTCGGTTTCGACAGTTACGGAATGTACATTTGTTTTGAAATAATTGGCATTGTTAAAATAAATATATTCGACTTCACGAAAAATTACTGAAACATTTTTTGGCGTTGCCATTATGAGTTTAGCTTGTCATTTTGTTTTTTATGTAAAAAGTGGGGTCTTCGTGCAGCTGATAATACCGATGTGTGATAATTGAGTGTTGACTCATCGTACTAAAGGAAAAATAGAGTAAAATTCACTTAATTCTTGTTAATTGGGTTTATTTATACTCGTATTCTTGCATTCGGTTCACGCGTTTCGATTGTTTGTATCATCGCTTCTTTATTGGCGCCATATTTCCTTATTATCGTTGGAATCTTTGTCTTTGGCGATTGTGAGACTTGATATTCGGGTATTGTTGGTGTTTGCGGTTGATTGTTCGGCTTTGCATTTTTAATTTCTTTCGTTATTGTTATTTTAGATGGGAAAATTCCCATTTCTTCGGAAGGAAAATTCCCGCAGCGCTCGATTCGAAGGAATGGCTCGTGAAAAGCCGTTGATCTCATCGTCTTGGATATTTTCACTATTGGCTCAATGTGTAGAAAGGAGGGCCCCATCGCCACTTGCGCCATGGCCTGTGATCGCCCAAACAAGGCCCCCCTTTGTCCTCTTCTCAGCCTCACTCGAGTGTATTTCTCAAACCCGCGAGCCTTTCTGAGGTGCTCTCTCGCAGAACAGATGCAATCTCACCAAGATATTTTGGGAAAGGTCTGTTACATAGATTGCCTTCTGCGGTGGAAAAGTACACTAGTGATACCTAAGATAATTCAGAATCGCCATCTTTAGCCAGTGATTATTCAAATTCGCCCCGATTTCCCGTGGTCCTTTATCGTAAAGTACCCGTAAGTATTGCAAGAAACAACCTTTTATGAGGAAAGTAAGAATTGGTAACATCCAATTATTTAGTATTTTGTCTTTGTGTTTCTATCAACAACATTCGTTCGCCAAGTCCACTGGATCCAGTAGAAAACCCTTGTTGGCAGAAAAGTTCGTCAACTGGGTCATTCATTAGTGAGATATTTTCTTTTTTAACTTAAGCTCGCATTACTACAGTGTATCGAGACTTTTTCTTTTATATCGATAAGATATCGGTGTCGAGATATCGAGAAAATATCGATATAATTTCATTTATGTTTGCAAACAAGGTAGCCATGGTTGCAGAATCCGTGTTACCCTTTGTTTTAATGCATTTAAGTCGAATGGATTCTTTCGCAAAACTAATTAGTTATTCAAGGAGTCAAATGATTCGTTGTATTTGTAATCCCTTGATGGTAATTTGAAACATCTTCCTGGCCGCAAAATGACTAGGTAGAGGTTTGAATTTAGGAGTATTTCTGCAGTTATTTCTGTGATCTTTCTCATCTACAATTATTTGAGTAGCGAACAATTCTTTTTTACACGTATTATGTTGCGGTTGATCGTGACCAGTCATCTTTAGCGTGAATTATTATAAAAAAAGGAGCGTTTTTGACTCGTTGATGTCTCTCTCACGAAACTTTTCTCCTTAAATGTAAAAATAAACCAACGAAATCAGAAATATTAGTATCCTATTTGTAAGATTAAAGGCAAAAGATGCTGGACGACATAAAGGGTGGGGTAAATTACCAGGAAATTAAGTAAATTGCTCTAAATAAGGGATATAAAAACACATGAACCACCGAAAGGTAGAACTCTTATGTATGTAAATGTAAAATTTGCAAAGAGGAAAGTACCGGGCTAAAAAAAAAAGGTAAAGTAATATTCATACTCATAGTCGCGTGAGTCGGCAATACGAGCATATAGAAGATGGATTTAGCGAAATGGTCCAGGGCGCCTCCAGTCCTACAGGTAATTTTGCTCCTTTTTTGTTGACAATAACCAGCAAAAATGTCTTCGTTTTATGCTTACACAAACATGCACTTATCCGTACCGTTCTTATGATAATTTCCGTTCGGGTTAACGGTAGATTATCTCAACCGTTTTTAACGCGTACATAGTCAAGTTTTTCTTCCCTCGCACCGGAATGAATTACTGAACATTAATGCGGAGAGACGCAAGTAAAATCTACTTTCCTGTACGCGTTTAATCTTTGCGCTCGAGAGATCGATTTTCGCGCTGTTTTTTTCCGGAAGGTGATGAAGCAGCCGTTGGAAAAGGTTAAACAGAGAGAAGCGGCTAAAAGAGTTACTTGCTGAATGCTGGCTCTGTTTTCAAAAGGAATCGCACACGAATGCTCGGTTCTGTCCCTGAGGTTATTATTCAGACGTAACAAAAGTAGCTTTTAAAATAAACAGGCCTTTTCTTGCGTTTAATTGACTTTCGTGGCTCTTAAAATGTACCGCTACAATTCAACAATGCACTGCTCATTTCCTCATGCAATTGTTTCCTCATTCTTGTAGTTCTGGGCGCGAAGTAAGTGTAAAATTCTTTCGAAATTTATTTTTTACGACAACTGAATTTATTCCTGGGTTTGTACTCTGCATTTCTGTTACGTTGTTCAATGTAATATATTTTTTCCATTCGTGAAGCTATGGCTTCTTTTTCTTTTAACCTGATTCTCGTAAATCAAAAGATTTGTTGAGATAGCGTTTGATTTACAGCCTACGCTAGGGAAAAATTTAATTTAGTTAGGAAAGAATGTATTCATTCCTACTTTGGATTTGTTTTCGTATTTAGTTATTCCTTGTGGCTTTCAAATTACGTAACTTTTAGAAAAGAGGCGCGTTTGTCGTTCGTTAATTTGTTTATTTACTCCTGGTTTCCATAGTAATGTCACGGTTACTGTCTGAGGTAGCCATCACATTTCCTTAATTCGCGCGTTTTGCAGTAAGTCACGTGTCTATCTGGAGTGTTTTTTCTGTTTCCAGCTATGTTTTTTTCATCTAGAAGGTTCATAGAAACCTTTTTTATATTTCTGTATGCTCTATAGTGAGCTATTTTTAAAATTTTCATTTTTATTTTATGTGATAAAGATATACATAGTTCACGAGTCATTAATTGGTAAGGAATACTACATAACTATTTCGTTTTAGGCCGCTGCTTGATAGCCGGTTGCAAAGGTGCGCACCTTAATCGAGGCAAAGGAGACACAAGAAATAGATTGCGGAGGTGGAAACGCTTATTTTTTTGTAGGACACGATTTGCGAAAGCTTTCAAGTGGCCATTTTGGGAGGAATCTTTTCAAAGTACCAATTAGAGATTCTGCATCTGTTCCGTTTTCTTTTTTCTCTTTCAAGAGTTATTGAGAAGCTCGTTTAAACCCTATAACGGTCACTTTATTCTTATGAGGCTTCTGCAGAGTCCCTTTAGAAGCGTCGAAGTACCGTTAAGAAAGGCATTTATCATTTAATGTCTGTCGAAAGGTATCGGTTACTCATAAAATAAACATCAGCCCGAAATCTTTCATCTTTCCACTGTCTCGTTGTAATTTATATGGCAGTCATTAGGTGGAATTCTTGCGATTCGATTGTTTTATTTACTCATGCGTCTCATCTTCTCTGTGGAAATGCTGATTCTGTGTTCTGTGATTAACGTTGTTAGGAAAATGTTGAAGTTCCGTTTTTGTTATTCTCAAATGGCACTTCTTTTTTTTAAGCTAAGACACTGATTTGTAAAATGCGCATCTTGAAATGAATTATCTAATTAAATTGTGGCTAGAATCTCTTATGAGAAAGTCACTTTTTAAGTTAACGAATAAATCTTTTTTTAACCCAGAAAGCAATTTCTTGTTGCGCAACTTTTACTATTTTCAATGTTGACCAATTGTCCAGTTGATCTATCAGGTCGGTCTGTCTTTTGGAAGTTCTTTCTTGAAAAGTGTCCATGGAAACGCAAACCAGTGCTGTTGTGGCTAGATACCATTGTAGTTATTGGCTAGGTACACGTAGAATTAAATTAGGATCAAGATGTCATTATCTCAATCTCCATCTTGTCATTGCATTGGTATTCATCCAATTAAATGATTCCATTCGCCTTGTTGTTTTCCCCTACGCATACTTTTAGGACGGGAAATTCATTTTAATTTAAGCAGAAAAAACGCGGAAATGAGTTTTCAATTAATATCCCGAGTATGATACCTTTCTCACGTTATGCGAAAACAATGTGTGAGGTTGATAATTGGGATGTTTCGCATTCGTGTGTGTTGATATTCTCGTTTATTTCAATTACTAGCGTGTTCTCATCTTTTTTGCCTTCTGCCGTGGTGCATTTAATTTCTTAATCGTTGCTGTCCCAACTTATAGAATATAGTGATTCATGGGAGGTTTTAATCGCGATGATTGACGTTTGTATTGTAACGGATGGCGAAACATTTTGAAATCATTTCGATAGAAACCTATTTGGATATTTTGAGTTGAAATACGATTAGTTTCCAGTTAATTCTTAGCTATGAAAATGGTTAAAATTTCACCCAACTAATTTTTGTACCATTTCCCCTATCGTTTTACCAATTCGGAAGCCAACATTTACCGGACGATGTAGTGATTAAATTTATTTACTCGTAGCATACGTTAATCTCCTTTTCTGCTTTAACCGTGGAGTCAGTAAACCTCGTTAACAGACGTAGACCTCGTTTCAATTGCCGCCTATCCTTTTCAGCCGAAGATTATTAGTCCAATAAAGTGTCAGTTTGCTAGATAGTGGTCGTATTCGTTCAGTATTACCTGCGCTTAATATTGAAGGACGTGTAAGTGACAGGGATCCGTTAGGCTTTGGAAGCCGCATTTTCTAAGTTGCTTAACGTCTTTTACGCTTGCGGTAACCAGTGTGTAGCGTGTCGTACGGCTTATCTTTTAAAGCTGGAAATTCTCCTTTGTAACGTGATGGAGAGCGATTGACCGTTACAGTAGTCATTCATATCACTAAGAAATCAGAGGATTCTTACATAGCGAAAAAGTTATTTATTTTTAGGAGACTGGTACGTAAAAATTGATATTGTTTTTTATCCTTACGGTAATCCTACCTTTGGATATTTACAGCCGTGGAAGATTTTTGTTAATGCATCCCCATGAAGCTCTTTATGCGGTCAATTTGCTGTATAACATTAACGGCTCCGTTATACTCGGTGACGTAGCGATTAGCGTGTTGGCCTAGGAACGCCGGGGTCCCGGGTTCAATTCGGGTTGTGGCGCTGTATCTTTGTGTCGTAAATATCATTAATGTGGGAAAATTTCTGCCCTTCAGGAATAGCAGTTACAGTTTTTATAACCCGTGGTTTTTGTATTCGTTTCGAAAAATGAAATTATATAAAATTTATTGCCGTATTTGCTGGTAAATAACATGCACCTACTAGATAACACGCATTTTAAAAATCTCTTCACTGTGATAATGTATAGATAAAACTCATTTAAAAAATTTCTTCTGTGATAATTGCATTGATAACGCGCATTTCAAAATTGTTATTATGTTGACGAGAATGTTTTTTCACTACTGTAATATTTATGATAATTACTCTTGTATTTTGAATGGAATTATTTGATTGCGTTAACATTTACAATTTACATGTTAGTTGAAATAAAACTGCCCTAGTACGTGAGTATATACTCAGTGACTTCCGCGATATATGACGTGTGTTGTTTAGTCATTTGTTTCCGAGTTCAAAATTCAAGATATTCAATGAAACGAGATTTTCCGTTGCATATCACGCACTATTATTTTTATCATTTTCTATATTTTTTGTATAGATAACACGCAGGTTATCTACCAGAAAATACGGTACTTTAATTTTTTTGCAAATCATCGCGAGGCATTTTCCTATTTCTTTTCCAAAAACTTTTACCCGAGTTGTTTGGGCGAAATGACGATTTCCCATTTTTAGTTGTTTTAAAATATCTCCTTCCTTAGTTAAATTTGAATTCATTTCTTGAGAATTCTTTTAGTTACTGAGTTTTAAATGTAAAACTCCTAATTAATTTTTCTCTGTTTATACATTTGGTCAAATTCGCTTTCATTTTTTTTATTGAGTAACTGAGGAGGTTGATCTGCTAATTGATTATTCCGTAGTCGTCTGGAAATCAAACCGTAAATGACCGCCTCTTACATCTCTATGGGAACGCTCACCGCCTCTGCCATCTACTGGAGAGTTGTGGAACGTTTAGCAACTTAAATGAATGGAGAAAGCTTCGTCCTTGCTGAAAGGAAGCCCGTATATGCGTGAGATGTCTTGCTCTCCCAAAAGTTGAGTGCTTGACCAGATTTCTCTTCCACTTATTCAGCGAGATAATCTCCTAAACACATAACCATTTCATTATTAAGAACTCTCAAAAACGTGCCCATTTGACTGCATGTTAAAATGTAGGTTACGATGACGTTTTTATTTCTCGTTAGTCAAAAGCGAAGGCGATGCTAATTAGCTTAAATTATAGCCACACAATGCATTATTTGTTTTCTTTTTCCGAAACGCGGCAAAGCGGAGGGTGTTAGCAACAGTTCTGGGGCATTCAAAGATTGCGGAGGATTTCTTTTCTGGCGCGAGTTCAGATGTATTTTAGGAGTACTAATGCAATTCATCCGAAGTAATTCATCCCTCGAGATGCGATATAGTCGCTGCCTTTCGATTGCCATTCCAGCACACGTTGGATCGTTGAATTCCATGCAAATTGATTCGTGACCCATATTGGCAAGTGATTGGAAACGTGCTTCCAAATGGGATTTGAAATGCGTGGGTGGTGCCGCGAAATTAGGCTCTTATTTCCATTTCCTTCGGTTTTTATGTTCGGAGAAAATTCCGCGGCGGAATTCCGATTGCGGAAATTCGATTTTCTTCGTAAATTCCCGCATTTTCGGAGACCCATTTCTGCGGCATTTGACGAATCTTATCATATTTTAAGAGTTGGCGTATTCTCTTCCAATGAGGGAGCCTCGTTATGGGTTTTCGATTCATGGAAGTTTCATCATAGGATGGGTATAATATCCTGAAAGGATCCCGCTTTATTTAAATAGGCAGTCATCCTATTGTCATTCGCTAATCGATTTTTCTTAGAATCCTAATTTCTGCTTCGGCAGCGGCTTGATTTCCCATGAGTTTCCCTCCAAAAATAAGATATGAGTAGCATAATAGGTTTCCACTGATCATTTCGTTAACCTGTTTTCTTCGTATAATCTGAGGTTGTTTTGTATGTTTATGAGTCCGGCATCCCATTCTCTTCCTATATTTCGTAGGGGGAATACTTAGTTCTCAATCCTTGTTTTATTGAAATCGGCTTGTTGAATTCTTGAGAGATATATTTTCTGAGGTGTGTATATATTTCACAAACATCAAATTTCGTCTAAATTAATCATTATCGAATTCAAACAATGGTCGAATCGGTCCTTTAATTAGATTAGTTTAAGTTAGGTATGTATACATAGTATAACACAATCATCAAATTTCGCCTAAATTCGGCATTATCGACTTTAAATAATGGTCGAATTGGTCCTATAATTCGACTGAATCAAGTTATTTTCATTGTTAGTAATTTTTTCAATCATTAATATTTATGTCGAGGTTTAAAATGTAAGTTTAATTATAATGTTTAAGGTAACATTTCCTGTTATAGCTAAGAATCGGTTTAACCTGGATGCAGTTCTCAGTAAACTTCATTAAATAAATTTATATTATTTATTAATAAATTACAATTAGCCAATAATCTCTTTATGTGAGAGCGATATAATAAGGCTGCTTAAGGTTAAGGTTAATAATTTTACTTACCGGAGACCCTTCAATGACGTAATCGTTTAATTTTCTCCTAGCTTATATATAGAAACACTGAAACCTTAATTCGTTAGAAACTATCTAAAACGTATGTAATTTTAAAGGAGTTTAGTTTGATGTAGAGAACGATATTTCTATTTAATATCTGCAAGAAGCGCAGTCAATTTCAGCTAATGCCAGCTAATTTTAGGTAAGTTTTTGCAGTCAAGCTAATTTATCAGTGGTCGTATCAAAATTTCTGGAGCTGTTATTTTTATGCTTCTCGTATTAATTTAATTTTTCGGCATTTTTATCGCTGAAAAATTCGATTTCCGTTTCATAATTACGAATAATTGAACTTTTCGTTTGAGCTCGAAAATCAGCTAAAGACAGCTTCCGCTTTCTGCTGCGACGCAGTTAAAGCGCCGCTCGACGTAATAATAAAGAAGCTTTTCGCTTTTGAGATAATATCATTGGTGATCGATTGTGTTGTCAAGGTGAATCCTTCCTCAACAATACGAAAGGGAAGGTGATCTTGGATGATAGTCCTGTAGAGGGAGTCTTCGTTATAGGAAAGACAGTTGAAGAAGGCCGCCCGCACCATTGTTGGAATGCGCATGGTCGAATCGCCCGTTTTCGCTTGATTGAGGTCGCGCGCGCGAATTTATCTTCGAATGACACGCTTCGCGAAACGCTGCAAAATATTAGCAGCAATTGCGAATCTGCCTTTCCGTAAGACTGTAGCGATTCGTTTTGTGGCTTTTATTGCTCCAATCGCTTCTTTTCTTCAAAATTTGCTTATGGAAAAACGACTGAATTTATGACCTCCGGATAGCCATGTTGGTAACGCGTTCGAGTTCGATGAAAGCGGTTCCGGGTTCGATTCCCGGTTGAGGCTAACGTGCAAAATGACCCGAGTCGTCGGAATACTTTTAAAATTACTGCTGCTCAAAGAGTTTCATCGTATCGGTTGACGGTCGATCTTCATCTATAAGATTAAACCGTGGTCAATGTCTCAGAATTTACAGTTCCTTTTAAATATTTAATGTATCTCATTAAATGTTTAATGGGTCTCGTTTTAAATTGGTTTTTGACTAGATTTATTCATTAGAAGTCAATTCATACTTTGATACAGCGAAATTGTCGAAGCACTTCAGAAATTACTACCGCTCAAGGATGATCATCGTATCATTTAACAGCGGATTTTCATCTAGAAAATTAAACTGTTGTCAATGTCTCAGAATTTACAGTTTCGGTTAAATGTTTCGTGTATTTCATTAAATGTTTAATGGATCTCGTTTTAAATTTGTTTTAGACTAGATTTATCTAGTCAATTCATGCTCTGATACAGTGAAATTTGATTGAAAAAGAAAATTTAAGGTGAATTATGAACGAGAGAAAAATGCCTTGTTAGCTTATTAAGGTTTTGAAACTGCGCGAACCAATGTTTTTTGTGTGTACAAAATCCCCATTTTGGTGACTAGAAAAACTTGGCCAAGTTTGAGCGTTGACTATCATAGAATCTTACGCATCTTTCGCCTGAATTTTCGGAAGTCATGCGGAGTGTTCTAAATAATTGTGTTGTATATATTCTACGATTCCAATTTGTTACCATCAACTCGGAGAAGTTTCTCTCTCTGGATTCTTTCCTCGATGCAAAGTTATCCTCCCGACACCCATCGCTGTTCTCCCCCCAAGTTCGCCTCCTCATTAAGACAGCCAATGCCAATATTCCACTCATCCGCTTGAGTGTTTTCTATAATAAGAATCGCCTTATTTTTAACCTCGCTGCATTATTAATTCGCATTCCCAAACACCCCCCGCAAGGGGACATTAAAATCCGGCGAGCTGAGATTTTCCTCAACGGAGTCCCTCCCTATAGCACCCACCCTCCAAGTGGTGGGCGCCGTGAGGAAATAGGCGGTTATTTATAACCGTCATCATTCTCTAGAACGCCTCTCCCCTTGTCCTCTTGGTACGCCATAGTCTGCCGCTCCTGCCTCTGCAGGAGAATGAAGAAAGAATTTCCCTTGCACCCTCCGCTTCCGTCTCACCTCGTGGAACGACGAGGTACGCGAGACTAGACGTCTCCCTCCCTCCTTTTCCATCGTACCATTGTAGATGGCGTCGGAGAACACGTCAGCGTGTTTATTTTCGCGCGATCTCCCTCTGGTGTGGATCGGGCAGTTCTTCTTCGGTTAAGGTGGAGATCGTTTGTTCCCCCGAGTGCTGCAGATAGTGGTGAAGGGTTGTTCTGCTGCTGTGGTGTTTACTTCCAAAGGGTCAAAGCCCGGATTGGGGATCGAGGGTTTGTGTTGTGCTCGAGGAATGGGGGAGTGTCATGGCATCCTCATCCCCCCCGCCTTTGTCTTCGAATCAGGGAAACACCCTGAGGAATGTGTTCAATGGTGTCCAGTCACAGGCTTCCAGGTTGGTGACAATCGGGTATTGTTGTGCATCTCACCAACTGTTAATTCTCGAGGTTTATCATTGTTTGTTTTATTGGGTAGCGATCGATTTATTTCGTTAATTGTTGGTTTTCTACAACGAAGAAGATTCCATACCATCTTTAAGCTGTTTCGTAACCCACTGTAAGTGAGCGTATTGTTTCCTGGTGGAACCAAATCGCTGCACATCTCCATATGGTCTTAGCGGTGTAAAGAGGTCACCGTTCGCGAGGTTCTGCTGAAAAGGTCACTTGACGCATCGCAAAGATTGTTGTGTGACGGTGACGTAATGAAATGATTGATGAAATTAGGCGTTCCTATTATTCTGTTTTGCTCTCTTATTGTTTTCATTTATTGCTACTTTTCCTTCCCCTTTATCGTCTCTTAACTATTCGATACGACGGCTTTTTCAGAGTTTTTCTGTCCCGTCTCTAATATGCACTTTCTGCCGTCGTTGGGTCCTCAGAGAAACGAAAAATTCATATCATAAGTTCCTCCAAGTGATCCAACCTTGAGTCCGCATGAAAGCCTTCAATTAAAGGACGTTGAATGGATGTGGTAGCTAGTCTTCCGTGTAGGTCGCTCTTAGGACGCAATAAATAACTCCGGAGATTGTAAGATTAGTTTTATTCCGAATGCAGTTAAGCAATGCTCAGGATTAAATGAGGTTAGAGTCTCAAGTGATTCATGCAAATCTTGGGAAGCATTCTAGGTGGCTATTGGTTATTCAAAGATGGTGATGCTGAAGGAGCTATTCTCTCGAGTTTCTTTGCGTATCTCTGCATGTGCGATCGCTTTCAATGAAACAAAAGAATGTGGAAGTGTGCTTTTCCCACTTTTATGCACTTTCCACGATTTAAACGAAAAACCACCATCATCAAGGTCGTGTACAGGTAATTTTGTATTAAATTTGCAGAAACTAGTTTTTGTCCATATTCTTTCATTTTACTTGTTAAATTTTTGGAGAGCCGCGGGTAGAATTTTTATATTTACGTTTTTTTTTAAATCTGCTTTTCACTTTATCTTCACAGCTTTAACATCTGATCATGGTTATTTTAATACTTGGAATCTGCATTATCGAAGTACATACATAAATTCATGTGCAGTCTTGAGCCGGAAGGCTGGTTTGAACCTCATCCCTCCGCCATAAGCAACGAAAAGCTTTGGAGAGAAATGAGGAGTGAGGTAGTTTGCCCTTGCTTTCCTCACTGAGACAGATTGCTATAAGCAGAACAAGCCCACGTTACTGAAGCACAATTACTCTACATGTAACACTTTGAATTTCATTCAAAAAAGATAGATCTTATTCAGTTTCATTATTCAGCATTACTCAAACCTCAGTAGCTTTCATATTATCACAGCCACGAACGAAACGGAGATAAAAGTTAACGAAAGACGCATTTTTCTCTATCCTGTACCAAAAGATAAGTGAAAAATATTCCATTCGTCAGGATATGGTTGCAGGACCAGTAAAGCTTCCCAAAAATAACACCTTCAATCGAAAGACTGTGAAAAAAACGTAGTTTTCTCGGTTGCAGTAAATAGAAGAATTAAAGATTATTCGAATCTTCGATATCTTCCAGGAGAGCGCAAAGAAAATCCTCCATAGGCTCTATATGTTTACTTTGAACACTTGTTTATCGTCGGAAACACGTTTTTGGCTGTTCTCGTGGGTTGAAAATTTCCGCTGAAGTAATGCTACATTTTTTGCTCCGTCATCAATCGCGGGTCGTTTTGCAGAAGCAATTTTACTGCGGAAAGGGGCCTTTTGACATATTTCTCTACGAATTTCTCTGAATTCTGCGGTTTTATGCCCGAGCGAATGGGACAAATTTAAATCGCGGCCGTAAAAAAAATGCGTGAATTCCCCTCCGTTTTGCTAATATAGCATTTTTGGCTTTCGTGACTTGCAATTTTAGATTATTTTAATCTTAAAAAAATTTTCTCCGCGTTGAAAGGGTGCAGAAACTGTAAGGGAGAGATATTTTTGTTATTCTTATTTTGGTCGATTGTTTTCAATGCCACTAGATGCATTTTTTTTACTTTGGTTTACACAAAAGTGTTTATTAGGATATCTTTCGGTTAATATCAGAGAATGAGGGTTAATCAAAATATAGATTTTCCAAATAAAAAGTAGACTTGGTCTCAAAATTAAATTTCGGCTGTTGAAAAAAGTATCTCAAAGCATTCTTTATTTAATCAAGGCCTATGAACATGTAATTAATTGCCTCTTGAGTTACTTTTCTCTTACAATTTGAAATTTTAGCAAATTAATGAAATTTCTACTAAAAATTCGGCTTTACCAACAAAAATTCAAATTAAAATAAACGGGACTTGCGTTATGCTATTAGTTGTTTGTATAGCTTCTCCTTAGTTACGCGTAAACAATTCATTTCCTTGGTTGTTAGGGAATTTCTGTAGAGTGAATCTTAAGCTTAGCTCAGATTAAAGATGGCATTCTTAATGCAGCTCTTGCTTATTAATGTATCTATCAAAATTCTGTATACTTTAAGTTTGTTCATCATACTTTTTCTTTCAATTTCGTGTTCTTTAGCCAACCCATTGACACGGAATGAAAATCCCGACCTCTTTCCTCTCAGATTACATCCCCAATCAACAATGCTCCGATTTACGCTCGCTTTGATTGGCTAAAAAGGAATTGGACTCGATAGTTCTATTATTAGAGGCGGACCAGCAAATTTCCCCTTTTACTTCCGCTGTGAGATCGTAGGGACTATGCGTTCGGATACCGTTTCGCCTCTTGGAAAACTCGCGGAAATTTTCATATCTCGATCGTGTTTACGAAGGCCGAGTAATAAAACTCAGCATTCCAAAACGCCCCCGTTTTCGGTTGTGCTTCGAAATGCATCGCCACCATTGCGCGATGGCCTCAATTTGTCGAATTTCTGGAACGAATGACGCGATAAATTGCGGATCGAGGTAATGTCGCGAGGATCATTTGCTTAAAAATGGCGCATCTCCGTTTTTATGAGGAAAGCGACCTTTTTAAAAAAAAATGAAGCTATTCGGCAGGAAATGATGGATTGAAGGTTTCCTCGCATTCCAGCCGATAATTTTTGCAGAATAATTTATCTCCGGCTCGTTAGCTATAACTTTGTTCCATGAAGCTCCGCGTTACTTTCTTTAAAAATAGCCTTCGTTTAAAATCAGATTTTAAATTTTTATCTCTGGAAGTTTCCTCTTTATTTTACATCTAATTCCGGTTTCTTGTTATTCGTATTTATCATTATGCGTTGGTTTCGAGTCCAGTGCTGAACTTGCATGCCTTATCGTCGTGCAGAATTCTCTCATGTATTCTGACGTAGGTAATACTTCGGTTAGAACTAAAATTTGAACAATTTTATTTCTCCTGTTGTCATAACTTCTTGGCTTCTGTATAGCCAAGTGGACAACAGTTCGGCTTCGAAGAAGCGTTCCGGGTTCGATTTCCGGTGGGGACCTTCGTGCGAAATTATCTTAGCTGTCGAAGCACTTTTAACAATACTATACTACTTCTTAGTTACGAAAATTAACTGCGTTTAGTTAAAATTAGCGTCTTACGTTATTAATGAAATAATTCAATATGTTTTCGAATAAAAATGCATATATGGAACTTTTCAAAGGCAATTCGAGTAGAATGCAGAGGAAGATTATATCCATAAGAGTGGTCTTAACCATTTCTCATAACTTCTGTTTTATTTGTCAGTACCTTTGAGATATTTTATGTCAGAGAACTGGTCTGCATCTGTGAAGCGAAATTAGAAACTTAACAATTTCTCCCCCGCAGAATTCTCCGTGGCGAACATTGATGGAACGGTAATCACTCTAGTTTTAATTAACCGCTTTTTAATGACGTTTCTCACCCACGTTTCATGGAAAATAGATGCATTTCTCAAGGAACTCTCCGCAATTAATGCCGTGTGCTTCTTGAGATGCCGAGTTTCTCATCAAACGCTCCCTTTGGCATCCACTTCTCCTACCGCGAAAACCAGCAAAAAAAAACAAAGGACTAATCCGTCGAGAAAGGTCGGAATCTCAAGATGAGGTCCATTTATGAGAGAGCGCCAGTATTTCCGCTTGTAATTACCGTTTATTAGCGCGCGTGGCAGCCGCTATCGACGACGGATCCAGTCGTCAACCCCAATGCACAACCGATTCTTCTTTTTCCCATTTCTTAATCACTTCCGGCGCCGTTCCGTCACGATCAAGAAGTCCTCCCCTCTGGAGGGAGACAATCGAACATCGTCCGTGACGAGTCCCGCCTTATAAAGCGGAAGGGTGGGTGTTCGGGAAGTGCCCTTTGACGCGGAGGGTATTTCGGGAAGAACGCCGCCTGCCAGCCTCTTTCGGAATACAGCGGTGGTTTAGGGAGAAGTCGCGGACGAAAAAGATGCATTTTAGGCTCTCTCCCTTGTCTCTGTATCAACATTGTTTTCTGAGGGTTCTTTTTGTCTCTTTGGCGCATCTTTTTAAGTCTTTTTTTGTGGATAAACCAGCTCTTGAATGTTTACGATGGATATGATCCCGATAATATCGCCAATATTGATGGAGTGGTGTCAATTTTAGGGTACTCTACCCACGTGTTATGAACTTTTCGACACTTGTTCACTTTCATATTTTTTCCCTTGATTACGTACTGAATTTATTACGTTGTTTATGAATGAGAGATTACCTATTACCCCTACCGGCTTGTAATTTATATAGTACTAGGAAATCAAAGAAATTTGAATGTCATAAAAATATTTTGGATTAACTAATGTATATACAGGTGTGTAGGTGGATCTCAGGTATATGTCAAACCTAGTTTTTTTTTCGTAAATATGAAATACTGCAAAACTATTTCTAGTGGATTGATTTTAATAATAGAAGAAGTATCTTTTCAAGTAATGAGGACTGAAAGAGAGATAGTTTAACATTTTTAACGACAACTTTGAGTTGTGTAAGTTAGCAATAATTGTATACAAGTCGAGATATAAGACATGATAATGTTTTTGCAAGGTTCAGATACAATGAAGGTGATCGACCTCTTGGTTTTTTGCACTATCTGGTTGACCCTTGTACTTCTCTCATATATAGGGTGACCATAGATTTTTTTCATTGCAACTTCGTATATACAAACTTTAGGTCAGCCTATAATTGAGTATAACCAGTATTCAAACTACAGTAATATTTTAGCTGAATGTTTTCATGATTTTAAAAATATGAAATTAACACCGTAAATACTTGATTTTATTACCGTTTATCTCAATGGGGCGCAAGGGTGGTGTACAATTTTTTTGTTTGCCTTGTGTTTACGTCAAATGATATATGAGATAGGTAAGTCGAACACAAATAAAGATATAATGTGTAAAATTCAAGAATCCTGCATAATGCTAATTCATAATATTAGCTTTTGAGCCCTTGTTTTAAAACTTCACCATGTTCTTCTATTTTATTGCATTCTGTTGAATAATTATTACAAAATTGATAATTTTATGCCTCACTTTTGATAATTTACTTTTATGTATACATTTTTTTCTGTGAGCATGTGGTTGAGTCATTTGACATAAGAATATATGGCAACATAGCTTTAATGTAGATTTTCTGTATTATTCCCTTTACCATTGTTAATCATATATTTTTCTTCCTTCAACAGGTGGTTTCGACATATCTCGGAAGCTGCAGAGGCATACAAGGCACGAGAAGCCAAGAACAAGCGCCCTGATTTGCCAACATTAACACCAACAGCACAAATCCCTACTGGTCCAGTGGTTGAGACACCCTCTCAGCAAACACCCCCTCCACCTCCACCTGAAGCTGCCACCCCTGCTAAAGCCAAAGAGTGAGTTCCTTCAGAATTTTCTTGAGAAATCATTGGAGAAAAAGTGAAATTTTTGCTCAAGATATCATTAGATATTGGAAAATACTTAGCTGGTATTAAGGGTAATGCAGATATTGAAGTAGTACGCTCAAGGATTTCTTCCTAACCTTTTGAAATGCATTCACTGATATTTTGCGGTACACTTAACCAGAATTACTCAGTAAAGGGATTGCCTAAGACAGACTTTAGGAATTCAAATGATTTAGTGTGCATGAATTTAATGATAACAGAGAAAACTCTTTTTAACAGAACACAGTGGAAACTTCACCATTATGGAAAAATGTCATTGTTTACTCATATTTCTGCAATAACCAATACCTGCTGTATTGGATGTATGTGATTCAAGCTTATACATGGTGGAATGAATGAATTAATGAACTCCATATTAAGACAAGGTTAGGCCAAGTTGGCCTCTCTTCTGAACCGTAATTGTTAATACATAAGTTAGATTTCATGTTTAGAATCAAAAGGAAAAATAAAGCAAGAACAAAAGAGATTTGGGTTTGTGGGGAAAAATCTTCTCAACTGAAGGTTGAAGAAGACAAAAACCCACTGTGGAAACCTTTCCATTACAGAAAATTTTTATGGCAAATTATTGTAAAGGTTTCAGTATTTATTATTTGTGATTTAAAAGAATGTAAAAGATGATTTCATGTTAATTTCTTAACATTTACGAAAAATGTTATCATATAAATGGTCATTAAAACTGATTAATCATCGATATATAGAGTAAATTTCAGAAGCTAATACTGTATCATTTCTTTGTAGAACGGAAGAGAATGGGGAAGTACCAAATGTGGCTGTTGACGGAACTGAGGAAGGAGAAGTGTCCAAGAGCAATGATCAACCAGCACCTTCAGCCACACCAGCCAGCGCGGCAGAGCTGGAGGCAGTCACACAGAAAGCTGGTGGGTTTCCAACCGTATTTTGGTCACTTTGTCAACGACTTGTAGTAATGAGTACTTCCCTGAAAAACAAAATAGAGATTGAACTCCATTTTGAAATAAAGAAAAACGACTTTAAAATATTTTTAAGTCATACTTAGGCTCTGCCAGATCTATTCATGATAATTCACATGACAATATCGTGATTGAGTTGGTCATTTTCCAAAATACGTTTCACTATTTTAAATTGAGATTTATATTCTATGTAAAATGAAAGCTAACTTGTATATTCATCCTGAAATGTTCAATGTTTTTAAGTGTTTTATGTTAAGTGTTTTGATTGTGAGTTGTGATTTGCATTGTGCATTAATTCCATGAGAAGCATGTGGGGAAATCTTTTGGGAATCCTTTGCCTTTTTAAATTTATCTTTTAATTTGCACTCAACTTTGAATTCTAAAGCTTTGAACTGAAACAATCAATATTACCTATGATTTGGGCATTAAATAAACTTTTATATGCATGTTCAAAATACGGATAGTAATTGCCTCGTACTAACAATAACTACAGCAACTTTAATGTCAGTTCTAACTTGCATAAGATATTCTGCATCATTTCATCATACAAATAGAATAATTCTTTACATTTCGTCACTGTCTGTAACTCAGTGTTTTATGTGTTCTTATACTTATCATAAAGAAAATAATACATACTGTAGCAGTTCTTTCTTCTTATTTCCCCTGAATTCTCTTAAAGACTATTAAAATCTTTCTTCTCAATGTAAGCCACATTTACATTTTTCGCAGCCATAAGCTACACTCTGATCCTAAAAATTAAATATTTCTTTTCAAATTAGCCGCCTAAGTACTCTTCATTCATTTTTGTACGTTAAATCTCTAAAATTTGGCAATTGTCAATGATTAAAAAGACATTCGTCTGTCATTCTACCTAAACTTTTTACTTTAACCATTGTCTATAATGGCTTCCATTGCTTATAACTGTGATTACGTGCATCTCATCTGCTTTGTGGTACAAATGCACCACATAACTTTGTCTGGTGACTGTGACTGAAGTGTTTAGAATAACGGGTTTTTGATGTTGGTGGTCCCAGCTGATGGAAAGCAACCTAGTGGACTGGAAGGTGGCAGTCCTCAGCAACAGCTATCTCCTGGTGCTCCTGGAACTGGTTTGGGATCCTCTCCAGCTCCATCTCCAGGAACTCAGAGGAGAGCTATAGGTGGTGGGGCAGGGAGTGAGCCTCTTCGTATGGTCACGGAAGAGTGCCCATTAATTCAGCCTTCAGAAGTGGTTGTGTCACAGCGAGCCGTACTTACAGCACAGCCTGTGCTCACTCCTTTAGGTAACTTTCTTACGCTTCAGGGTATTGTCTGCAATTGGTTGTGTTTGTCTTTTTTAACATACTTGTTGAACTGTGTCTTGTCTGTAATGGTGGGGTACCTTGCACGAAAGCATGTATGAATTTTTTCTCCTGTAAATACACTGGAGATGGTAAACGGTGTGGACTTGTTGACACAATGGTGGTGATGTTAGTTTAGATACAGCCAGGATTGCCACCTCTCTGGGTTTAAGGAAGCTCCTTTTGGTGATGTCCAGGTCAACATTTATATTTATTTTGTTTGGAAATCAAAATACAACAGCAAGGATTAATAATAGTTGGAATTACACCAAATATAATCCTATGTCCAGTATTGGAGGGCAACAAAAACTGTCCTAATCTGCCAGAAATATCCACATTGATGAGAGTTTTAAGGTGGTTGGTAACTCTGGTCACTACTAATAGCATTTTTAGCAAACTTTGATAAGTGGGGATCATAGCACAATTGCTTAATTTTTACCAATCATATTTTATAATCCACTTTATGCATGAATGCCTCAGGAATTCATTCTCTGAAACTAAATCAGAAGCTATAGTGTAACACCATTCCCATCACTTAGTATTAAACATTTTTTCTTAAATTAATGTTGAACACCATGTTCTGCAAATGAATTGGGTAGAAAAACTAGTTTGGGATGAATGCATGACCTCTTCATATTATAAATTCATTTTGGTTTAGTTGGCTGTTTGGAATTTGCTTTGATGTAAATTAATTTTAAACTCAGAACATTCACGATTTGGAGATTAATTTGAATTGCCTTGACTTTTCAGATATTTTAATATGTAGGGTTTTTATATTTTTGAATTTGAGTTATCCCACATCTTACTATTTAATTCATTTTGAGTATTTTTGCCATAACATTTGTACCTTGTACTTTCTTTCTCCTCATTTCCCATAATAGTTCACAATATATCAACAGAATTTCTCTTTTCCTGTTCATCTCATTAATCATAAGTTCATTATTAATTTTTACCAATGTTATATTTTACCAGACTACTAAATGTCGTTTGAATTTGTTGTGTTAAAAGTGGAATTTTAGTTTGAAAATGTTGATTTATAATTATGAAAATGTTGAAATATTTTGAAAATCAATCTAAATTTAAGAGGATAATATTTTGGTTTTAAGTTCTGGGTAGTTTTGTCTTGCATATTTCATAAGAGAATTCAAATAAGCAGCCATAAGGAAATGTTTCGTTATCAGACCAAGCAAATAAGAAATGATCCTAATTCATCCTAATTTTTATTAGTTCTTTAATTTAAGTAATTATTAGCGGTTCCCTTTTCTTAGTTTAGGATACAATTGAGTGAAAAAAACATGCTAATTTAAGAGAATTTTAATTGCAGAAAAACTTCGAAGAAAGGATGAAATGGTCACGGCTGCATTGTTAGAGAAGCATTTACTGGTTGCTGATTTGCTCCATGTTCCGCACGAGGAATTCGACTCTATTGCTGAAATGGCCTCTGAGCCAATTCCTGACAGAGACATCAATGAACTTCTGCTTTCTGCTATTTATCATAGTAAGTGAATGCACCTTTTAAATAATGAATTTCAGCTCTTTAGTAATTTTAAATGTTTTCTTTTGTATTGAAAAGAAAAGATTGATGGGGATCATGAGATTGAAAATAACACCCAAAAGTAATGGTCTTATCAGGAAAGTTGAAAATAAATCTCAGGCTATTAAATCATAATCATATTTGCAACAACTCAAGCAGGAATGTATTTTTTTGTCCCTCTGCAATCTCTTAAGCAATTAAATAAGAGATTAATCTATTGCTTAGATGGGATTGAAGGCTAAGATAGAGTTAAATGTAGTTCTTTGAAAGATGCCATCAAATTTTTTATTTTGGGAAATCGCATTTCAACCAGTCTTTACTGGGAGTGCACAATCTAGAAGCTGTATCTGGCCCTTTTAACCTTTTCTATTGGATCAAGGTGCTAAATCCCTCATGATTGTGTTGTACAGTATTCTAATCTAATGTTGGACAATTGAATTGAAAAAAGCTAATTTTGGTTTGCATCTGTTTTAAGGAAAATTCTTGATCGTAAATTAATCAAGTCTCAACTGAATTTTGTATTTTTGTGATCGAATCGAAGAATTTCTGATATTTACAATTGTTATTAAATTCAATTGTTTTATTTATTAATAATTATTGACTCATGCTACACTATCTAATCTAGGTCTCCTTCATGACTATCGTTTCTATCTTCTGTTAATTTTCTGCTCTTACCATAGTAATCAGGTTGTATATAATCAATTTTTATTTAAATTAGTTTGGCTATTATAATGTACAGTAGAAGTTTTGCTTATATCTCAAGAATTCTCATTTAGTTATCTTGTAATAAAAACTCTCTTGTGGTAGATTGACGTAAAATTTTTCTCTTCTAAATCTTTATTTAAAGGTCAACATAAAATAGTATAAAAGGTTATTTCAGCTTAATGGTAATTTCAAGGTTTATTATGAGGTATAATGAGTCTAATTTACTCATTTTCTTTTATAGCGGACAACCTGAAAGTTACCATCAACGAAACTCTGCGAGTGTCAGAAGAGGAGGCTGTTAGTGCAAGGTCAGAAGGCACAGTACACACGTGTGCAGGGGGCAATGCAAGTGGATGCTCCCCAAGAGCTGGGGGACGCAGGACGTTGGCTCACCGTATGCCTGGAGTGCCTGTTCCTCCTCTACTCAACATCTCCAACGCTTTGTCCTCTACTCTCTCACTCCTCCTGGTCAGTATATGTAGTAATAGCATTCTAGAAAACATAACTATAACACATGCTGTGCATTGCCCCTCTCCATGCAACTTATCTAAATCAAATATTAGTACTTTGTTCTGTGCTAAATAATGTTAAATACAAAGTTTTGAAATGCTATTTTTGCTTTGATGTATTTATTTTGTTTTAAACAGTGTATTATCTTTAAATTTCCTACTTTATTTAACCATAATTACTGCTTTATACCTTGCATTCTATTAAAGATTAACATATATCTACAGAGTAAAGCTCAAATGAGAGGGTCATTTTGAAAATTATCTCTGCATTTATTTTCTGTGAGCTAACCCATTTAATCTATCTTACAATGCAGAGTTAAAAAGCTTCACTTTGAATTATACTGGTCCAAGTTATATTTTTTGTTGGGAAATCATTTCTGTGCCTACACATTAATTGCTCCTGGAATTGTTAGTGTAATTTAAACCTATATTTTCCGTATAAGATGATATCAGTAATAAAAAGAAGCAATTACATTTGTATTTTTAGGTGAAATTTATTTTTCATAGCTTATAACATCCATAGAAGATGCACTGGCATCTTCTATGGATGTTATAAGCTATCAGTGTAAAGTTCCCAAATGAGTTTCGTTAATGCTAACCCCTTTAACCATTTCCCTGACGCACTTGAGATATCTTGTAGAAGAAAGTTGTTTTTAAAATCCAGTCATGCCTGAGACATCTCGTATTTTGGATTTTCTGCTTTAGACAATTTTTTACTTCAAAGAGATCTCAGTTAAGCTGTTGAGCATATTGAGCTTGTCCATTATACTTTCTTTTATCTGCAATCCATTTTTATGTTTCTATTTTTTAACCTAGCATATGGATATACGTAAGCAGGTTAAAATGTAAGGAAACACAGAAGTGAAATGATGTTAAATAACTATCCAAGGGAAATAAGACTTTCTCTCCATTCTTACTTAAGTATAAGCACACAAAATAAGAAGTAAAAATTATGCTTTTTTCCAAGTCCAACTTATATAAATATTTGTCAGGGAAGGAGTTAACATGAGCTAGAGGAGATCTTATCAAGTGACCTGAATCAAAGTGAAGTGTGCTCTCTTTTTTCAATCTGCTTGTGTCATCCTGGTTGCTCTTACTATTGTGTTATTGTTTACCACAATAGAAACATGTAAAAGAGAGGGAAGAGGAGAGGGATAGGCTGAGGCGAGAACTTCAGAGGTCTCGGGAGCTGATCCATGCAAGGAACCAAACTGAGCAGAGACTGCAGTGGCAAGAAGCGGATGTGCTTTCTTCTGAATCTGCACCGGAAGCAAATGCAGAATCAAAGGGGGAGGACGTTGATGGCTGTGAGTCAGGTCAGTGCATATTAATGATTGTATGAATTATAGAAATAAGCAAAGGGGCTCACTGAAACAATGGGAAGTATATTAGAGGCTCGAATTTGGTTTTCTTTTAAGACATTGTAAATTTGTGGGAAATCAAGCAGGGCATGCATCATCATTTTATGTTATACATGTAACTGTTTTATGACTACACATTTTATTGAAGAAACTCACCTGTTAGGAAATCACATCATGGATTTGATTGTTTAAAGTCTGTGTGTAATCAGGGGAGTAACTATGGTAACTCTTTTCTAACCATTTGTAAAAATGTTTTTAAATGTTGATTGTTTTGTGTTGGAAAATAATCTACTTGTCATCATGGTGTATATATTTGATTCATTGTATGGTTATTTTGGAACTTTTACCTCAATTAATGACTTAGGAAATAGGTGTTTGTAAAAAGTGTAAGTAGGATTTTAAGGAAAATTTAAGGTTTAAAAGTGTTCTAAGAAATTCATTTTAAAAGGTTTTATATATCATGATAATTTAAGATTGTCTAGCCTTCTGACAAGAATTTTTCCCTATATTTACTTGGCGTAAAAGCTGTCTGAATTATAACGCATTGGTTTTAATACCATACACCTTATTAATATTATAAATCAAACTTGATATCATTAGAAAATTTAATTATGATTGTAATTGAGTAGTTCATTATACCAAATTACACATGGATACTTAAGTGAAGGGATTTCTCCTTTAGTTAATTTCCTGTTTGAAAAGTTACTCCAACACAGGGAAGCATTATTGGTGAAATAGTGAGTGAATCATGTTTCTCTAGATATTGCTTCGTTTTTAATTGGAATATTAGGCTCATCAGTTCATATTTCAAGTGCTATTGAAGTAGTAATGAAATATTTCTTTGTAATTGAATACTATTGCCACTGAACAGGGATGTGGCCAGAAACTCCTTAAGGGGAGGTCCAAATTTTTAATTTTCAATGGCAAATTCCTCGCCACTTATTCCTCATTCCACTGAAAGGCAGACCTAAAGGAGAGTCTGCTATTATTAAGATTGTCTATTGTGATATTCCCTTACCTGAAGCTAAAATTTCTTATTTGAATCAGCGCATCTTTATCTTATAGTTGTCATGTGCAAATTGAAACAACCCCATGCTTTTGAAATTTCTAGTTGATATAGTTACTCATACAATGTAATTAAGAAATGATTTTTACCATTTATCCTTGGTCTAGTTCCTCAATGACTCATTTTCAGTGACTTATTCAGTCTAAAAATATGTAAAATTCTGAGATTGCTAGGACACCTTGACATTTAACAGTCTGTATTCCGTAGGGAATTTACCTGAGTTATCATTGTAATTTAATTACGTATCATATATCCTATATTTTATTCCTGAGATGTAAAGTGGCATACATTTCTATGCTATTTCATCCATCATCAATTGTTCGTAACATTATTTTCTGATTGAATGATATTTAAGCTTTAGTTATGTAATACTTTATGTGGCCATAGTTCTTATTTACTTGATTAGGATGAGATCAAATTTATGAACATATAACGTAGCTGCTGGAACATTATAATATTCAATCAGTTTATTATTTTACCCTTAGAAAAACCTAACAGCATAGAGTTGACAGGTTCTACTTCAAAACGTCCATCTTTAAGATGTTCATGCAAAGTAGAAAGTTGAAAGACATCACATTTTATGCGAAGATTATTTTAATACCCATAAAGTATTTGTCACAGTAGTGCAGATGTAATTAGATCTCTCATCCTCATGGAAGAAAATACATGATGGTGTCTATCAAAGGATGTTTAAGTGCCCTTAAAATGATTGCAATTTAATTTATGATAACAATTTAAGCGTGATCATTTCATTATCATTTTTTGTTGATTTAATCATTCTGTGCATTTTGGATGGCTTAAGGCTTATTTTGTTGGTATTAAGGCTTTGGCACTTTGCTTCCCAAAGTCCACATTGCATGTTTAGAGACTTAAGACGTCATTGCATGTTTGACGTTGGGCACTGGAGAAAAAGGTTACTTTAGAGTAAAGAAGAGAGTTCTGTTGGCAGGTATGCAAGGACTGGATCTCAGAGACACTGCTGCAGAAGGGGATGTGGTAGATTCAAGTCCACAAGTCACCTCGAACCTTAATACTTCTCTTCAGAATTCTGAGGGTGAGAATGAAGAAACAGAGGAACAGGGCAAGTCACTGGGAGAGTCAGCAGATGATCCTGGGGGAGATGTGAGTATCAGAATGGAGGAGGATGCTGATGATTGATTTTAAAATTAGGATTACCTCTGCAGTGTCGTCTACACGAAACGATGACGAATCTTTTCTTTCTCAAACTTGTCTTATTTATTTTTCTCATTACTTGTGCTGCATAATTAATGGCATTGTTCATCTTGTCTCTTCTCTGTGTAAAAACAATAATGTGGAATAGCCTCCTTGAGAAGACGTCTTTCCTAGAATGTAAGGCATTGTCTTTATTGTCAAGGAAGCTATTGCAAGAATAGGATTGGGGCAGGAAGGGGACTCAAGTAAGTCCTGTGTTATGGCATGACTGCTTGCTCTTGTGGTATTTGTTTTCTCCTGTTGTGTTTTGGATTCCACCTTGGCTGTTTCCCTTGTTGTGCTGTTTCCTTGTGATAATGAACTAACGTAGTGTCCTTGTGTTTGTTGTTGTCCATGTCCTTTTAAGCCTGATCTCTATTGCCTTCTGAAATTATGGTATTTCAGTTTTTGGGAATGTCTGCTGATTACTTTGCCAGCTTCTTTTGATAAAAGAATGCTGAAAAGCGAGTTATTCCTCGTAACATCTTGGTTTTCCCTCTTTTGTGTTACTTTGCATTGTGACGTCCACTCTCATCTTTCAGTAGAATGTTTAATGAACCTCTTAAGATCCAATACAAGGAAAGGATGAAAGAAATCAGTTTACTGAATCAGTATTAGTGAATTTCTTTAATGATAATGATGGATCAGATCAATTGATTATTGAAATAACAAAGTATTCCTTTCATGAAATTTAGGTTGAGTTTTAATATTTAAGTGAAGTTAGATGATTAGAGAACTTAAAAAACAGAAAAATTAGGCTATAAATTTTGTTAGCTAAAAGAGGGCTTCTTCTACAAGCTTAAAGCTAGGAATGTGTTGCATAGCTCTTGATTCTTGTCATAAGTTTCCTAATTGATAATTTATTTTTATTAGTTCTCCACATTCTTATTATAATTTTGCCCACTTTTGTATTCCATTATTAATATTGATCAAAAGGTGTATTTAACGTAGGGTTATAGGTTATTTAGTGTTAAATGGAAAGAAGCTGGGGAAAAAAACCAAAACCAGAATGAAATGCATTTGTTTTATAAGGGTTGAAATGCAATTGAACCCAAAGGAAAATATTTATTCATAGTACTGAGCCAGAACCAAAAAGGTTCATTTATTTGTTTCAATTATTGGATGATTTAAGTATTGGAAAATTCATATTTCTCAGGAATCATCTCTGAAAACCTGCAAGAATATGGTGGTAATATTAAAGATATGGTGAATAAGGTTTTATGGGGAAAATCTGGTGTTAAATATCGCCAAGGAGAAGGTGAAGATTTTATATTTCTGTGCAAATAAGTATAATTCATTCTTTTATATCAAAGTTATAATATTTAATCATTTATATGAAATTCAAGTTGATGTATTTATATTTTAGAGATACATATTTTGCTCTTAAATTTTCTTTTGACATCTCAAGTCTCGAAGGTTAGTGAGGAATACAAGTAATGCTGTGTTTATCAAAACTTACAGAAACTGTAATAATTAAATCTCTGAAGAATTACTTCATATTATGTTTGGAATGAAAGCAGCTAGTTCAGTGGTTGCTGATGTAACTACGCAAGAGTTTCTCTGTTTTTAGTAATAAAGTGTTATTTTTTCTTCAGCCAATGAAACTTTATTCTCGTTATGGAAGGTGTCCTATTCAATCAGTTTTGTACTTTGGATCTTGGATGTTTAGAATAAAATAAAGTAGTGTGGCTATTTTGTAGGATTTGGAATTCATTTTGTTCTAAACCTCATTATTATCCAAACTATAATGATTTCTGTAGAGATTATGAAAGGTTACATAATCAATTTTGGTTTGACAGCTTTAGATTCATGGAACTTTTATATGTTTGAATATTTTGATGTTTATCCTTAATATGACCAAGTTATGCAAGAAGTCTTATGATGATCTGCTGTAATTTCACTTTTATTCATTTTAAATCATTATAAATTATATATTTACTAGTATATGAGAACTTAAAGATATATAATACCTAAAATTAAATAAACAGTCATTTCTAGATACATGTACCATAGTATTAGTAGCATGTTATATACTGTAGATAATTTTCATCCATAGCATTGTTTCCTATTTGTTTTATGCTAGAATTGAGTCCTATCCTTCAGATTTGGTGAAATTAGGTGTAGTGTCTGGAAAATTACTTGCAATGCTAGTCCTCATTAATCATCTTCAATTGTCTGAGATATGATGGATAATCACCAGTAAGAAACAATATTATCAATATCTTTATTGTCTACACTCAGTAGCCGTCACATGAATGAATTTACTTGGCTTTATCTAATATTTCCTTCTTACTTATGTTATAATTTCTTCTTTTTCTTATTTCATCATGTATTACGTATCTATGAAAATAATGTATTTTGGGATATTTCCATTGTTATCAGAGATTGTAATATTGATTGCCTCTAAAAAGGAGAATGTTTTGTCGATTAAAAATTATTTGTGGAGTCAACTGAATGGAGATACCATAATCTCTAGTGTATTTCAATTTTTAAAGGAAAATTGATTTTGATAATTCTTCCTCTAGGCCAGCACTCTTTTTATATCCTCTTGATCTAATGATTGCATGGGTAACTTTAGCAAAAAAGGTGTCTTTATTGCCAATTGAAGAGCCTCATTACCTTAATTATTCCTCAGGTATAAGATGAAAAGTTGATCTTAAAAGAATGTGGATAAGACTTAATTTCAATGATTTTAATTATATAAAATCTGTACTGTGTAAAGAAATACACCATCCAGATTATGCCATATACTGCTGGATAAATGCTAGTGCGTGGAAATGTTCTGCATAAAACATTAATGTCAGTTTTAAACAGAATCTGTTCTGTTTTTACAGCAGTGGTGAATTCTTTTTGTTTGAGTTTCTTCTCATTCCATAATTATTTTTTGGCATCTTATATATATGGTAGATACTTACTTTTAAGTATTGTTATTAAAATACTCTTATTTCTAATCTAATCTAAACCTCAAGCTCAGCTTCCATAATTCCATTTTTTAGAATATCTTTTAAGCCAAAAGTCAACCAAAAACCTCTACTAGAGATCAAAATATTTAAATTTTGTCAAAAGTTAAAAATATAACATCCTTCTTGTTACATGCTCTACTATTTAGTATATTATCAGCCTGAATATTCTAGTTATATATTCATTGTGCTCTCTATTCTAGATCACTTTGAGAATCCTTCTCCCATCATCAAGATTTCATACTTGAAATTCCTTATAGAAAATCCTTTGAAATGCCTCCATTCATGCAATTGCAGTGAGAAAGTGTGCATGTGTCAATGGCATAAGATTTTTCTTATTCTTTTATGCTGAATACTTAGGAAGATTGATACAACAGTGATATCTCTTATATTAGAAATAAATCATCCTGTTTGAGATGCATGTAAATAGTTTTGACAATTAAATTTGAGATATGCATGTATTCATTTCTCAGGAACTTATAAACTCTGAGTGATCTAATTATATGCGCACTGTAGCCTGATTTGGGATAGTTGAATTTTAATTTTTGATCATTCATCCAGCAAAAGAATTTATTTTTTATGAGAATATTTTATATCAAACTACGATCTCAATTTGAAAGTTTTTGCTGTTTCCATGTATCTGGTAGCTTAGTGAATTGCTATACTATTGAAACATTTGTGGATTTGTTTTATGGAGTCACCAGCCTGCTTATCAATAAGCTTTTGGACAAAATTTTGTGATGATAACCTAATTATTCGGCCCCTTTGGTTTGTTTTTTAATGACTGATCTGGCATTTAAAGTAATGATGATAAATGTAATAATAGATGCTCTTTCAGTAATTTATCAATACTCTTTTTTACAACTGTGAACGTTTTAAGCATAGGAAAGGCTTTATATGTATGTCAACAGTCATTAAGACATTCTAATCCGCTAGTAACTCTGACTTGAATCGACTGTTGTATTGTTTACTAATAGAAAGTTTTACCCAGAGTTGTATAATATCAGTTGAGGAAATGAAAATGCATGTTGATTAAATTTGGATTTAAAAGAACTGATAGTAGTTCTGCAAGGTTTAGCGTCATGGAAATAAACGAACACCTGTTTCTAGACATCTGAGTTGTACTGTGAAATGTTTCCTGTTTTGGAATATTATAAGCTAATTGATGGTTATTTTTTCTTCCAGGTTTATGTTGATGCACTCTCCTTTGGAGAAACAGAAGTTGTTGCATTGAAGGAGCAGGCAGCAGTGGTTGGAGAAATGGAAGAAGATTCCTTAGAAGGCGAAGTTGAACCATTACTTCCTGTTCCAAAAGCCGGGACTGATGTGCCTGATGACTGTTGATTTCCCTAAAGTAAATGTTCTATATCAACAGTATCAAAGTGGCTAGTGAAGGTTGAGTGATCCTGCAATCCACAAAGCTGTGGATATTTTGTTGATTCCAGGAGCACGCAAAATCAGGGAAAGAAGAGTGGTACATATGTATAATAAGAATAAAAACTGAATTGACTCTAATGTTTTTTTGGGAATGGTAGCTGACGAACTTCATGTTTTTTGTTGTTTATTATTTGGTCAGTCAATCTCTTTATTCCAATATAAAGGAAAGAAAAAAGCCTTGGCGTATATATGAGTGTGTCCAGTAACAATGTACCTAGACCAAATCATTAGTTGGGGAGTTGAAAGTGGATGATAGACTATTGTTTTTTTATAAGAGTGAGTGTGATAGCATGGTGTTTGTGAAGAATGAGCTGAAAGAATAACTTCCCATGACTGTGGAATCGTCCCTAATCCACCAATAACACCGTTAATTTTATTGTCGCAAGAATGGCCTCTTTTGAAAAGTATGGATAGAATTTTGTCCAGTATCCAAAGAAGAAAATGGGTCTTCGTTAAATATGCGGTTCCAGGTCAATGATAATTCAACAAAAAAGTTGTCTAATGGTGAGATGAATAAACCCCATTTGTATCTACGCATGCAAGTTTTGACCCTGAAAATATTAATTAGGCAAGTCAGGTGTTCAAAGTGAAACTCTCCTTGAAAATTGAATGAAAGTGATCAGCAACAGAATCAGTATGCCTTTAGATAGTGCCTGGATGTTTGAAGGGTGCTACCCAGAACTTAATGCATTTAAATGGAAATTGCATCATAGAATTTTCAGTAATTGGCTAAAGGCTGAAGTGTTGATTATGTCATGGTATTGAGCCATAAATATTTGGTTGTTATGAATATTGCAGAAGAAAAAAGGATTGGGAAATTATGGAGGATTAATTAAATGTTACCTATACGGATGCAATGAAAGGTAAATGCTCCATGCCTGATCCTTCGTTCTTGGTGTTTCCCTCAATAGCTGTGAGTGCTTTATTGTCTTCGAAAACCTTTAAAAAGTAACTATGCATGGTTAAATTATGGAGAGTTCAGATTGGGATTCAACCTGGACCAAGTTATGCGATCTGCTTCTCTATTTTTTTAATGTGTAAGATGCAGGTCTCCCTTACTAATGAAATACCAAGCAGGTGGTGCGAAATGTCGGTAATCAAGAATGTGAGATGTTCCAGTCCTATGTTACAGGAGAAAGATTGGTTATATGAGTTCTTATGCTTAGCATTCCTTTTTTATGCCTACAAAGATTCTGGTATAACTACTTTGCAAGATATTTGTGATTTTTAAGATGCATGCTTTACCAGATTCATGATTACAAATAATGCCCGTTGTTTTCTATTTTATGTTTGTAACTGTTCAGATTCATTCTTATCAAAAGTTACTGGGTTCCCTGTACTCTACTGTGGTACTGTGTAAATTGATTGTAAATGATAGTGTTAAAATTTATCCCATCTTTCTTATTTGAGAGAAAAGGGCAGCCTGTGTTATGTGATTGATTACAGGAATCAAAAAAGGAAATTCCCTTCATCCCCATGAAGCATCTTAAATGTCTAATGTGTATTTTTGCATATTCTTTGCAAATCAAATTTAACCTTAACCGTCAATGTGGAACTGACCATCTTCTTCATAAAAGTCCCAAATAAGTCCTGTTCATGAAGCAAATCATTTGCACCCAAACAAAGTATGAAACAAACATTCTTAATTGTACTATACATTCTAGTGAAAATGTATATAGGCCCAAGTGAATATAAATGTATTGATATACCCTGTGTACATCTTGTTTTTATTTTCCATTTTTTATGATTGGTTCCATAAGTTGAAGATTTTGATAGACCTGAGTATAATTATAACATATATAATCACAAAAGACGTGTACAAATCGTTCATTTGCTGCTGGTAATCTTCATCTTGTACATAAGTAATTACAATCAAATTTTTAGAATAATGTTTTAAAGCAGCCTTCCATGTTTGTTATTTTATTTGTCTCCTGTGATTTATGGATAATAAAAAATAGCTTTTCTAACTATATTATAAGTATCTACTATGACCCTAAGTAAACTTAATCATAAGAACTGGCTGGAGAATTAATGTATTGCCAATCATCACCCAATGAGAAACAAAATTTTTCACAAATTTGCCTTATATTCGCACATTGATTTTCAATGATTATTACATCATTCAAATGTAAACATCTCATGGAAGTTATGTTACTCCAAAAAGTTTAAGCAGTAATGGAATATTATATTTATCTACTCTTGTATAGATTGATCTAAATTTTTATTTACGACTCCCTTTTTTAAATATCAGTAGTTTGAAGTCAGCTCCATATTTTCCAATTGGTTTTCCATATACTTGACTATCTAATGGAATTATCTCAGTAAAGCTTATTCTTGAGGGATAATTTTAATTTGAGCTCTGAAATGAATATAAGGCTCAGTGTTGATGGGATATGATCAATGAAGAAATTAAATGGGTTCCAGGCTTCAAACAAAGTCAAAAGGCATTTTTAAACCTTTTCATACTAAATATATATAATGCATAGTGTCAAGTTATGTATTTTTTTGCATATGCTTGAGTATAATAAGGCATTTTGACAACATAATGATTGATACTATAAATTTGCCTAGATTCAATGTTTTGAAATATCACCTACAGATTATCTGTATGTTTCATTCCAACAACATGTAGGATACTCTTTACGCAATGCATCAATTGTAAAAATGTAATTCATAATCTCTCTCTTGCATATTGGTCTCAAGATTAGATCTTTGAAAATTTGAAAAATATTCACTTTTAATTAGAATTTGACTTTAAATACTGATAACCTGTAGATAGAAAAACTTTGGACTATTAATCATCCTTTAATTATGCTTAAAAGTAGCATTAGTAAATTTATAGGAAATGAGTTGAAGTATATCTTAGCCTAGAGAGAGAGTTCCTTACTAAGGTAGCAAAGCTGTCAGATTGGCCAATGGATGAGGATTGACAGAACCCTTAGAATGTTTTTTCTTTGTTGAGAATTTTCACGTTTCATTCATTCATTTGTTGAATTACATGCTCTATTTCTGAAGTTTGGCTTCGAACAATAATTCATGCTCCCTGTGAATTTTCTCAACTGAGATGCTGTGATTAAAAAAGAAATAGGGGACTGAATGCTAAGGGAACAATTTATCCTTTTGTAGGAATAAAGACACTAGTCGTTAATGAGATACCATGTGAGTGAAGTAAAGCAGTAGAATAAAAAATGAAGGGTATTTGTTGATGTGTGGAAAAAGTAAAAATCTGTCAAACTACCTTATGACTATCAGAAGTGCTGCTCCTTTGACAAAGGAAACTATTGCCAAAAAATGTAACTAGCTTGAGTTCTTAATTTAGAGCTGCATCCTAAAAATATTTTAAGAGGTCTAACATACAATGAATGTAGTGAGTCTAAATTACTCTCTTTGTACTATTTGTTAAGACGAAGTGTATAAAATAACTCCTTAGTTGTAATGTTTTCCAATAGTTTGCCTAGTATTTGTCTAGTGTAAAGTTGCTCGAGATTTAGAGTGAGACAAGAATGGAGATTAGATGGAAAGAATGGAAATGGAGGAGAATGATTATTTGGACAAAAAAGGAATAGGAGAAGCTATTATGTGTGTACCATGAGTATGTGTATATCATGAAAGAAACAAATTTTTTAATATAAAGAATAAAAAGAGAAGAAATCAGAAAACTAACAAATGGAAAAAAACAAAGGAACAAGAAACAAACAGCAGAGATACAGGAAAATGACAAAGTACTAGTTACACATTTCTAAAGCAGTGCTAACTTCTTCAGTAGAACTTACTGGATCTGAGACTTATAATAGGACCTATGCAACTTTCATTAACTCTGAGGAAATCTCTGACTGAATTGTTTGATGATAGTTCTTCCAAATACTTAAGAGCAGCGGGAGGGAAATACTGTGACCAGAGGATGAAGAAGTCTGTTTAAGGGTTAAATGGCAGTCATGAGATGAGGCAAACATGAGTAAAAGTGAAAAAAGGTTGCTCATTTTCACATCTATTGTTCCACTTCCTGAAGGTTTGTTTGGGTGAGGAAGGAGCTTTGTAAGAATCTACCCGCTTGATCATGTTTAAGCAAAAGGTGGATATCCTTTGGTTAAGAGGGAACCATTCTCTATGTCATTTTCAATGTGAAAATAAATTATGGAAAGATACAGGTTTTTGGTGGTTAACAGATTAGCTCAAAGGCAAAATTAATCATGGGTCATTTAAGACTAAAAAATGTGGAAGAATTTACATACTTGGGAACCAAGAAAAGAATCAAATGGCTCCAATCCAATGCAACCAATAGACTATTTGCTGGATTTAACTTACTATACCAGCATTCATCGGAAAATCAAGCTTTCTGGTGTTTTTCTCTAAATAAAAGTGAAACGCTGACCTTTGAGGGGTAAGCAAAAGAGAACTTTGAGATGTGTTGTCATTTAAGGAAAAATTACTTTAATTTTCACGTTCCTTGTAGATTGAAAGATTACCATCTTCTTTAAATACTCTATCTGCCGTCTTTCATACTTTTTTCGTAACCATGTGACTACTATCCCTTCTTGTGAATTGTGCGGGTTTGCATAAAAATTGGTTTAATTTTCAAAGTAAATAGCTGTTATAAATGAAAATCTCTAAGCAATACCAAAGAAAAACGTGATATTTCTTAGTAAAACGTACGCTTCGTCATACGGTTAAAAATACAAATAGCGGATCTACCTTCGGATAGGAAGAATAGAAGAACTTGCATCAATGCTCATTACCGCATCCGAGTCTGTGAGATTGAAACATCTTGTTAGGCAACCCCAACCAACCCAGCCGGAAATTAAGGCAGAAGAATAATATTTACGAAAAATAATAACGTTAAATTTTTAACGTCAACTAAAAAGTTCTTATTGTGCTGTGTAACATCGCAATACTTTTTCGTTGACTCGAAATTGTTATTATTTATTAAACTATACCATCTGAAGTGTGAATGAGAGCCAATGCAACATGAACAGCAGTACATATTTCCTTGGTTAATTTTGCCGTTGTTTAAAATTGAGAAACTGAACTGAAGGTTGTATGTTGGATCAGTAAACTCACATCACGTTAGCAGATGTTCGGAGATCGCGATATATACTGGATTAGAGAAATAGAAATATTTATTTCAGTGGAATAGTTTTTTCCGGACATACATATCCTTTACTGTCAATACGAATTACTTGCGTTTATCGAGTGCCCGTCCGCTTACATTTTAGAAGTGACTAATTCTACGTTACGGAAATCCGCAAGATGATTCACCAATTTCGCTGACCATGATTTCTTCCTCGAGATCTGTGTGAATGATCATCATAAGTGTTTCGTTTGAAAATCTTTTTTAAAGCCGATGGAAGAATGAGGAAGCTTTTTGACATGCCAAAAACTGGGGGTAAAAATTAAGCATATCATCGTTTAGGATCCGTTTATGTGTATATAAGGAAAGGGGTTTTTAATAGACGTTTGTTTCTTAATATGGTCGTCACATTAACTGCGAACAAATTACTCATATCGAAGTTGATGTTGAAATAAATTGCCGAGTTTATTGACAAGATAATCTGGGAAGTGGAATAATTTAAACAGAAGATCCGATCGCGCGCGATGTATTGTGGGCAATGACCAGCAATGACAGACCCGACAGACCTGCGTGGGCGGAAGGTGTGTTGCGGGAAGAAGAAGCAGAGCTTCAAGTTCAAGTTTCCCTTCACCTTGACTCTCTTACGCTTTCGCTTGGGCCCAAAAATCCAGGCGAACTCACTGTTAAGGTTACACTTGACACACTTCAGGGCTAGCTTGGCCTACTTTTTTCAGGAGTCGTCCTTCAGAAAACTCCGAAAATTTCCGCTGCCGGTGGGTGCGCTGTGTACCTCTGCTTTGATGCTTTCAAACTCCTTTTCCCACCAAACCCAAACTTCGTGGTAAACCATGTCTTTTGGTTTGAGTCAGAATTCTAATCGATGAAGATTGGTCGACGAAGGTTGTTGAATGAAAATTCATCCTTGAAAGTTGAATCCTTCTGTCCATCGAAGAGCTCTGTGGAATAACATATCTTTCTTCAGTAGTATTCACAGCGATTCTATTTATTCTCTATTTTCTTGCAGTACTCAGCAGGCTCCGCCTCATAGTATTGGCTTTCAGGAAGCAATTAGAATCATTGCCGCCCTCTCAAACAGAACAACAACCTACACATCATATTTTCATTAATATATTTTGTGAAACTTTTATCACGGCGGATATTGCTGTTAAGTACTTTCTCCTAATTTTTTTCATTATACATAAAAAATTTCTTTTGCCGTATCTAAAGGTGGCAGACCGAAAGCAGGTGGTTCACTTTCGTTTATCTAACGCGGGATTTGGATCTATCTACCTTACGAACGCGTCCTTGCGATACTACGTTATGGAATAATTTTAACAGACAAACACGAGTATCATATAACGGGCAATGGCAATGGCAATCCCCCTTAACGCGGGAGGAAGGGATGGTGTAGGAGGAAAAAGCAGAGAGCTTCAAGTTCAAGTTTCGCTTCTCCTTGACTCACTTTCGCTTTCGCTTGGACCCAAAAATCCAGGCGAACTCAGTGTAAAGGCTGCACTTGACACACTTCAGGGCTGGCTTGGCCTACTTTTTTCAGGATTGGTCCTTCAGAAATTTACGAAAATTTCCGCAGTCGGTGTTGGCGCTGTGTTCCGCTGCATAGTTGCTACCTACGCTCCCTACCCTAACTTCGCAGCTTGCAATGCTTCCTTCATGCATAAATTAGCGGGGAGGTGGCAAAGGGGTAGATGCCTTTCCGTGAACATCGATTATCAACCGATTTCTTGCTTTTCAAGCCAAATAAAGATTCTATGAAACATCCTATCCACATGAAAAGTCTTCCATTATGGTAACTACATAGTTTTCGTCCACACCCTGATGTCTGGTAGATACGCTACTGCTTATGGGTAGAGCCCGAACCGTTTCTTAGGAAGAAAAGAACATTTATCCTCGAATAAAAATTTCAATATTTCTGCAACGATTCCCAATAAATGTGAATTCCCTTCACGAAGATTTCTTTTGGCAATTAATGGTTTCTCAAATTTTAATTTCATTGCGAAAGTTTTCCTCCCTTTTCACTCAATCCATCATAAAGCTTTGTGGTCTCCCGGATAACCAAGTGGGCAACGCGTTCGACTTCGGTGAAAGCGGTCCCGGGTTCGATTCCCGGTGGGAGACCATGTGCGAAATGACCTAAGCTGTCGAAGCACTTTTAACAATACTACTACTACTACTAAAGCTTTGTGTAAATACATTTCCTTTCCTCTCAGTGTCTCAGAACTCGAAAGAATTTTAAATGTGCCTCATAAATGGTGAGCATATTTTTCAGCATTCACGGTCACCTAATGCAGCGGGCGCGTCTACAAGGCTGAATCTCACAACGAAAAAGGATTCTACTCAAATCGTTTTTCAAAAGCTTTCTGCGGTGTCGGTGGTTTATGACAACGGTTTTCAAATGCCTTTTCAAAGACGATGAATTTGTGTGACTTTTGTTACACGAAAATCGTTTTTGTAAACCATCGTATTTAAAGAAAAGCAGTGAAATTTGTCCTATTTAATCAATCGTAAGTTTAGTTACAGAATAGATTGAAATAATTATCTCCCGTAGTTCTCTTTAGTGGCAGTGATATGGTATGAGAATTGGGAATGTTTCGATTAAGGACCGTGGAAGCTAGTAAATACAACCGGAGCTACGTGATGAAAATTCTTTTTACTGGAGTAATGCGTTAGATAGCCTCTTCGAACAACTTAAACAGTGATAGAGGTGCAACCATGTGCAGAGAGGACGAGAGTTCTGAGCATTTGAGAAAACGAAATAAGAATTCCGAGAAGGAGTTTTATTATCCTTCGCAAATCCTTTGTAAATTCCAGAGGAACTATTTTAGGACATGGCTTGGCAAGACGAAGTAAGCATACTCTTTCAAGCAATTTCAACAGAGTTATATTTAGGCCAACATAACGGACGCTTTTCGAATTTTGCTTCGGACCTAATTTCATCATCGATTCTCCGATAGATGAAATGCGTACATACAAAGTGGTTGGCGGCACAAAGTATTTACTTCAAAGATGATATAGATTTGAATATTTCTGAAGAGTAATACAGTCATAAAAAAACGTATTTCTCAGAAGCATCATCAATAAATCTCATGGAAATAAGTTATTGGGTGTAAACAAAGTTTGTTGATCAATCAATCAAAATTATACATCAATGAAGAAAGCTGTATTGTGAGCCAACGTAAATTCAATGCGTTACCAATATTAAGGATTGAATTATTTACATATCCGCAGAATTTGATTATTAACTATTAAATTCATGGTTGCTACAACAAGCTAAAATATGCGACTGACGCTACTGTATTATTTACCGGTGACACGAATGTTCCAATATTCGAGAATATAAATGGAGTCGTACTCATATAATTGAGTTAGAATACTTGGGTCAACTGTCTTCCCAAGGTTTCGTCCTCAACAACTGATTCCAATCAGCCGTTCAAGCATCATTAAATCAAGTCCAAGAGTCAAGAATTCAGTCTCTATTCCTGGAAGAAGCACATAGCTTCCCTGCAAATGCATATACTCGAGTCGCACCATTTCCATTTATTACCCAGGCTTATTACTACTCATGATTCCGCGTATGAAAACAAACACGAATTAGGGAAAAGCCAATCCAGCCAAAGATTTCTTTTTCAAAAATCGACGACTGATCCCGGAGTTTGCGATAATTTTCCATTGAATAACGAGATAAGCAGTGCAAATCGCTATCGACGGATTAATTCTTCATCTAAAATCATGAATTTATTATGAGACTGCTAAGTTCTGTATAAAGCCATTAAATAATACACCGAGAACATTAGTAAATGAAAGAATTGTTTCGACACAAAGCTCTATAATGGTACATACATAAGCTCCTTTTTCCTGCTTGAAAATCGGAATATTTATCGATCATCGATTTTTATGGGTTTATCTGAACAAGAGCTAAAGTAGATATCTTATAAGTGTAAGGGGAGCATGAAACCCCTTCTTCGATGGTGGTTTTGAAGGAGGGCGTCTGCCTCTTTGCCCTCCCCTTTCGCATGCGCTACCGCCCAAAGGATGTATAGCTGGGCGTGCCGCGTTTTGTAAGTTTAGTGTGCGCAGGAGGAAGAAATTTGGAAGCAAATGTGTAACGGAAAAGAACGCCGCCACCGACAGCGGTCAATTTTGGCGTTTTCAGAAGGACGACTCCTGAAAAAAGTAGGTCAAGCTAGCCCTGAAGTGTGTCAAGTGCAGCCTTTACTCAGATTTTTGAGACCAAGCGAAGGCGAAAGTGAGTCAAGGTGAAGGGAAACTTGAACTTGAAGCTCTGCTTCTTCCTCCTTCACCACTCCTTCCGCCCACGCGAGTCCGTCATTGCTCATGGTAAAAGGCGGCTGATCGAATCGTCAGTTTAAAGTATTCCCCTACGCAGATTATCTTGTCAACGAACTCGCGAACTCGGCCATTTCAAAATCGATACTTCGTTCACAGTCAATGTGAACGACTGCTTTAAAAGCGTATGTTCTTTCCTGAACTGCTTCCTTATTAATACGTAAATTGTACGGAATGAAGTATAACTGCTTGAATATTCATCTAACAGATGGTTGATCTGCTGAATAATTTACCGTGAAAAGTATTTTTTTTTCTAATCGAATTCATTATTAGTTTACTCCCGTGTTGCCGTTATCCAATTTCACACGAATGGAAATTATGCGATAGAAATGTTTTATTTAAATAAAAGATTAGTTTATAAAGAAACGATTATATCCCTGTGGCCTTAAAATTAATCTCTCGTAAGTTCTTAAATTTCAAATGAAGTCAACTGTGAAATTGGTTCATAATCTTGGCAACTCTGGGCTTCCGGATAGCCAAGTGGGCTGCGCCTTTGGTAGAAGCGGTCCCGGGATCGTTTCCCTCATGCGGACCCACACGTGCGAATTGGTCGAATTACTTTTACTAATACTACTACTACTCTAAGTAACCACACTAAAAATTTTACTTCAGCATTAGTTTGGATAAAAATTTCAATCGTTACCTGGCGAGAAAAGCAGTTTGATGTTTTTCATACTTAAGTTACTAGGTTATAGTTTCAAAATATCGAAGTGACTTTCTCCAGCGTTTTTCCGAAGGTAGAAATAAGGTAACAGGAAGAAGAGGAATTGCGGCAGAGACAAGGGATTGTTTCTTGCGAAATTACTCACCTCTACAGATATCGACTTTGGCTTCGGGAGTTCCCCAATCTAATATGTCCGTGGTTGGAGTTATCTGTTAAGATAGCCTCATTGAACAAGCAAGAAATACAGGTACACTGGCAAATATTGAGGTTGAGGAAGGCTGAAAGGTTGTATTTTGATAAGAACAATATTAGAATATCGAGAAGGAACTGTCTTATTCTTCGCAAATTCAGCCATTCATTTGTGACGGACTATTTAAGTTTTAATAATGGATCAACTATTTCAGGAATTGGCTGATAATGTTTACGTATGAAAAGAATTCATCATATTAATAAATTCGAATTGAGTTTTCTTGTGAAGGAAATTATCCAGCCATTCCTGTATAAAGCAGCATAAATTATGTGTAAAGGGATAAATTTATTTTCAACATCCACTTCTAAATCTTCCATTGTCACCAACACCATTTCCTACGAATTAAGAGTTTTTTTTTATTTTTCAATAAAACTAACTTAATAATTTTTTCTTTGTGGGAATTTCTCTTGGAATAAGTTATAAATCAAACGATTATTTTTAAAGCTCGATTTTCTTCTATGTGAATTAATAGGTACATATTATCATTCAGAACTCTTCTCTAATGTAAGTGAAACTTTGTTTCGGATTACCTTATTCCCTTCGCCCATTCGCATCTATCAGTATGCATCGCCTCATTTAGAAGGCCCTTACTTCAGCGCGATCATAACGTGACATTCTATCAATGATCATGTACTCGATTTGGTCCAAACCGATTCAAGACTCTGCGTCCTCGGAAATTCGATTTAAAGATATAGATTGGTACACTATAAGAGTATTTATCATCAAAAGATGTCTTTGTAACTTCTTAGGTGTGGACCTTTGTAATTTCTTAGTTTAATCTAACACTCATGTTCTCAGGTACATTCATAGGCACCTCACGCATGTCACACGAGATTATACCATTTATTTTCTCTTTCTAAATGAATGCATGGAAGAGTGTATGCATGCGGAAACCATTTCGACCGTTTGCTGTTATTAGCATTATTTTTTCCATTCGAACATCGGAATCTACCAATGGTATTCGCATGGTAACGTAATTTTGTTTTCTCTAACACGCTAGCCCACAAACCCTTCTCACCATCCAATGCATGTCTGCGTTAAGCCCCCTCTAGTTTGTTCTGTTAACTATCCAATGCAGCACACTTGACTAGGTAACTTTGACCCCAAAACTGGGGTCAAAATTTCGGACGACAACCTTAAATGTTATGATATATAAGTTCCGGATCTCGTATAATCTCTTACTCTTTCCCGTTATGGAAATTAGGTAATCAAATAACGCCGGAGATAAATCATTTTTCTCAATTTCAATCCATCGGAAAATCGTTGAAGTGTTTCTCTGATTTTCCATCAACATAACGATTGATTTAATTGGAGCAGGTCTGGCTAAGCCTTCGCTAGATGTTGAAATAATTAAAAGAAACTTTCTGTAATAACCCTTTGAAATTTTTATCTTGCACTCAGCTTCCCCATATAATCTAATTTACCTGATTTTCAAACCATCGTATGTTATCGAACTGTTTGGTTTCCTGGGGCAACTCTTTCCAATTAATTTGTCCTGTTTTCTGGTGACTATCTCATTTCCACCAGTCTCTATCCCCACCATTTGTTTCGATTCTCAATCTGGGGCCCATGATTTTAAGGGCTCCGTGGATGCCATGAATATGTATTTTCTTATAATTCCTTGCGAAGAGTTTTCAGGAATTTTCAGCCGTAACAACTTGAATATTATAGACTTAAGTCTCAAGAGTAATTTTTTCTCGTTCAAAAATGTCTGTCATTCGGAAAAAGTTGTTTTATTAAAAAAATTAACTTCCATGGTGTCCGTCATGTTTTAAGGCAGGGATCTCCAATCTGCTATGCGGGCCGAATGAATAGGTACTTTCCATGCATCCCACACTAGAATCTGAAGGAGCATTTATATATTTTTCTGAAAATTATTCATATCTTATATCCTGAAAAAGGAATAAGTGAGTAGTTATACATGCAATATGTGAGTAGTTTTGAAGGAGGGCGTCTGCCTCTTTCCTAACCCCTCCCTTTCTCATACGTAATCGCCCAAAGGATGTATGGCTTGGCGTGCCGCGTTTTGTGAGTTGGGTGTACTCAGGAAAAATGTTTGGAAGCGCCGAAGCACTTTATCTAACGGAACACAACGCCACCATCAACTGCGGTCATTTTCGGCGTTTTCTGAAGGACGACTCCCGAAAAAAGTAGGCCAATCCAGCCCTGAAATGTGTCAAGTTTAGCCTTTACTCAGATTTTTGAGTCCAAGCGAAAGCGAAATTGAGTCAAGGTGAAGGGAATCTTGAACTTCAAGCTCAGTTTCTTCTTCCCACACCACCCATTCCGCCCACGCAAGACCGTCATCGCACCCTCAGTTTAAATTATTCAATATAATTGGCTACGATTGCTTGATAAATTCAGAGAAAGTACATTTGCGGAAGATGTAATCGATATTATTCGACCCCCTTCTGCTACTTCGGCCGGTCCGACAATGAAAATAAGAGAAATGGATGCGAGGACAAGTCGTTTTAGGGACTCATTCTTTCCGCGATTAATACGCGACAATAATAAGCTAAAGAGGAACGCTCTGTGTTTGCACCCCCTGCCACATGCCGAATGGTGAGTTACAGAGTATTTATGTAGGTGGATCGACCTCTTTGAAAAGGTACGCGATCAAATTTTCAAATTCTGGGGTTTGTCCAATATAACGTTCCCTTCCTCCAATCGATTATATCACAATTTTACTTCAATTAATACTATTATATTAATATATAATGCTTCGTATTAATACTAATACATCCCGAGTTTAACGCTACTAGGAATGCAGCGAGGAATTCCGGTAGAAAACGTGAAGGAACCAAGGGTTTCTCTTTTACATATCCGCACACTCCAGAATGAAAGACAAAGATTGAGGGACTAATGGGAATTATTAAAAGAAAAAGTTAACCGAAATTTATTATTTTTAAACGTATCTAAATTCCCCGTGTATTCTAACGCAAAATCATACAAAAAGGGGACTTCCAGAGAATAAGATGTTATGTATATGTGTAATGCCTAAATCATACAACAAATTTTAATCTATCCTTCAATTCCTTTTGAATTCCGCAGAGTCAAGGCACACCTTCCTTATTTCAAAATCACCTTGATGGATTCCACCGTTTCCGCAAAAGCTGTAGGGCCAAGGTTTAGTCTAGCGGAGCAAAGGGAAGCAAAAGATACTTTCCTCTTGCAATGTTGCCATAAGGCAATGGTTTTGAAATTAAATTTTTCAGTCAAAGCGGTTACTTTAAACCAAGGGTCCCAAAAATGCGGCCCACGGGCTGGTTCGGCCCTTGAAAGGTTTTAAAGCGGCCCGCGAACGAATTGGATGCTATTCATAGGAAACACTTTGATGTCCCTCCTTAAATATTGTCGAGGTTATCTGTTAAATTAAATTTCTTTATGATCTTGCATTTAAAAATACTCACTTATTCCTTCCTTAGGATATAAAATATGAATAATTTTCATAAAAATATATAAATGCTCCTTCAGTTCCTAGTCTGGAATGCATGGAAAGTACCAATTTATCGATTTGGTCCAAACCGATTCAAGACTCTGCGTCCTCGGAAATTCGATTTAAAGATATAGATTGGTACACTATAAGAGTATTTATCATCAAAAGATGTCTTTGTAACTTCTTAGGTGTGGACCTTTGTAATTTCTTAGTTTAATCTAACACTCATNCTTATTCCTTCCTTAGGATATAAAATATGAATAATTTTCATAAAAATATATAAATGCTCCTTCAGTTCCTAGTCTGGAATGCATGGAAAGTACCAATTTATGCGGCCCGCCTCGCAACTTACGTGATAATAAGGAAGCCGTTAAGGAAAGAACGTACCCAAAGTTTTTAAAGCAGTCGTTCACATTAACTGTAAACGAAGTATTCCTTTCGAAATGGCCGAGTTCATTGACAATAATATCTGCGGAGTGGAATACTTTAAACAGACGATCCGATCGCGCGCGTTGCATTGTGGGCAATGACGTACATGCGTGGGCGAAAGGGGTGGTACGGGAGGAAGAGGCAGAGCTTCAAGTTCGAGTTTCCTTTCACCTTGACACACACTCGCTCTAGTTTGACCCAAAAATCGGAGTAAAGGTTAAACTTGACACATTTCAGGGCTAGCTTGACCTACTTTTTTCAGGAGTCGTCCTTCAGAAAACGCCAAAATCGACCGCTGTCGGTGGCGGCGTTGTTTTCCGTTACACATTTGCTTCCAAATTTCTTCCTCCTGCGCACACTAAACTTACAAAACGAGGCACTCTATACGCCCTTTGGGCGGTAGCGTATGCGAAAGGGGAGGGATTGGCAAAGAGGCAGACGCCCTCCTTCAAAACCACCATCGAAGAAGGGATTTCATGCTCTCCTTACACTTACAAGATATCTACTTCAGCTCTTATTCAGATAAACCCATAAAAATCGTTAATCAACAAATATTCCGATTCTCAAGCTGGACGAGTGCGAGACAAAAGAGGCTTATGCCCCAGTATAGAGCTTTGTTTCATAACAATTCTTTCGCTTAGTAATGTTTTCGGTGCCTTATTTTATTGATTTATTCAGAACGTAGCAGAGCTTTAATAAATTCATGAATTTAGATGAAGAATTAATCCGTCGAAAGCGGTCTATACCGCTTATGTCGTCATTCCAATGGAAAATTATCGCTAACTCCGGGATTTTTCGTCAACTTTTGATAAAGAAATATTTGGCCGGATGGGATTTATCGTAATTCCTAGTCGTTCTTCAATACACGGCATCAGGATTACTGATAACCCTCGTTAAAGGGAGAAATGGTGGCTATGTACCGCTCTTTCGATAATCGAGTTCTTTTTATTTATTACTGGATAATATTTGCAAGACCTCGGTGGTTTTTGAATGACTTAGCATTGACTACACATTGGCGACTGGGTGATAGCGTGACTGAGCGATTTAATAACGAGTACCTATGATTTACGATTTTATATTTTATTTCACAGCATGTGTGATTAAGCGTTTGATAAATGGCTCGCTTGCTATGTAAAAGCTATCCTACGTGCTACTAAAATCACTCGGAGGTTCGTTCAATGCGAAGGCAAATATAGTCTTATCTTAATGTCCTTCCAGCAGGAGGAGATAGCTTGAATGTCCGATACTTTTAGCCCTCTGTTTCTCGCGGAATAGGCAGGCGATAACCTTTTTCAGCAATTCGAGCAATTCAGGCTCAAAAGTTCCATAAGTCCGCAAGACTCCCATAAGTCAAAACACGCCAAATTTTAGTTTTAAAACGTAACTCATAGCATGAAAGAGTAAGCCAAGGAAATTTCCAACTCACAAGACAACCTCATCTCTACAGGCACCACGAAATGATGGTTTGAGAATCTTTCCTTCCACGCCCGTGCTTTTCAAGTTACACCTACACTTTCTACCTCTATTTAAAATTGGAAATAATTAATACATTTATGAAAGAAGTAATAATCTCCGGCGAAGAAAAGGACTTTAAACAAACGAAATTCGTGCCACAGTAATCCTCAGTAATTTCGGTAAGAGTTTTAAGTACTCTTCCTGACTTTTATGAATATTGCGCATATGTACAGAGACCTGTCTTTAGCGGAATCTATTGGGACAATGATTCTTCATCCGGATGAGTCAGTTTTACGCTTGCTGCAAGGCTGTTCATTACTGGTGGAAAAGGTCTTCATTGCCACGCGATCGTGTGATCCTGTGGAATATTTGGCTGAAATTCATAATGCGAATGTGGAAAAAAATAACATCACGTAGATTTTAGTTACGAAAATTGCTCTATTTGGAAAACGCAACAGGAAAATTGATCTGCAAACTATGAATATATTCCGTTATTCTTTATCGTTTCACCTTATTTTCCCATATATATTTCATTTCTCAACATTCATAATTGCCTCGTTCAAAATATTAAATAAATTACCTCAGAATTATCATTATGTTAAATTGACCAAATATATTATATTCGTTTATATTTCCTTGTATTATAATTCCATGCTCTTGTCGCAATTTGATAGTGAAATGAAGTCTTTGACAGACTACAGTACCACTTTCCCCGTTGTGGACTTTCTCGCTTTCATTACAAACTGGAGGATCGATCGTGAAATTGTTGAACTCTTTAGCACGTACGTGAAGGAATTATAACACCAAAACCAACGAAAACCATCTATTCTATCTTCAGCACTTGTATTGCATTCCATCAATTCCTGTGCCTTTTCAAGGACGTGTCGATTCCGAAAGTTTTCCGTAATATTAATTCAGAGAATTAATTAGTCGAGTGCTGGGGAGAAGGTATTTGGAAAATTAAAGGCGATGAATTTTTAAGATAAAGTAATATCCGAAATAGTCGAATCCATTTTATTTTAAACTCGTGACGCTTTAATGTTAGTGGTAGTAGTATCGGTTAAAGGGCTTCGACAGCTATGGTCATTTCGCACGTATGTCCCACCGGGAATCGAACCCGTTACCACTTGCACCGAAGTCGAACGCGTTGCCCACTCGGCTATCCGGGAGCCCTTTAATGTTAGTCATGTTGCTTCAAAGTTGAATAGAAATCTCCAAGTCAAGGCAGAATTTTTCGATTTTATTACATTATTTAATTAGAAGTCTTTAATGGAAAATTGGGATAAGACCTTAGTAAATATTTAAGAAGGGTTACGTCTTGTTTTCCGCTTAACGCTGGTTCCCGAAAATCCATTTTTGTTCGGACTAGTACATAGTTTTACGCTAATGCAATTAAACCGATGCTGATGAAAAGATCAGCGGATGAAATAGGTTCGTTTTCAAATCAGTAGGCTTTCGATCGCGTTGCTTCATTTTCAACCTGGAAATGGACTTTAAAATTTCGATCGGACACTTATCTGAATCCATAATGTACGAGGAAGTCACGGATGCCATTTTTCATTCTTGAAAATTTTACTTCTCGGTAAAGCTTTCCGCGTTGGTATGAAATTAAAAGATCGTTTTCTGGGAAACTGCCGACTCCCCAATATCCTTCCCACATATCTAAAACCACTGTTGTGTTTGCTGACGTCCTTAATCAACAGCGACATCATATTTTTATTCATATTTAATTTAGTTTTAAGTTATCCTTTGATCGACCCGAGGGAGGATTTCTGCCTCTCATAGCGTTAGGCGAACTGAAATATCAGACGGGCACTTGTTTCCAATTTTATTTCTTTTTTAACTTTCATTTAGTTGGTGAAATAACCACTGATTTTAGGTTGGAGAAAAAACTTTTGAAGAACTTCTGAAAGCTATAGAATCCTATCCCAAGGTATCGTTAGTGGTCGTGATATAGGAAGATAAGAACATCTTCCAAAAGGGTTCTGGGTTCGATGCCAGATCGCTACTAACACTTCTCATAAAAATATACCGTACACTGTGCACACTTTTGAATGCGCTTCACTTTTTGGATTTTTTCATGCCTTTCCCGAAAGGACAGAAACATAACTTTCGAACTGTAGTTAGAAAGTGTGAATTAACAACGTAAAAATTAATGCAGTTTACCACGAAGTTCATCAATTTTTTTGCAGAGCGGTACAATAAATTCTTATGAGTTGAAAAGCTAGATCTTCTGGATTTTCTGTGCTCGGACCCATGATAGCTGGGTTAGATATTTAATTTTTTTTCTGTCGTCTGGTTGTTAAGCTTTTTACGCTAAAAAATCAAAAACCCATTACTGCCACTATTTTAGGCTGTGGATCTTTATTGGCCGCTCCACATTTATAATTATGTGGTTATTATAATACTTTAAGGTCATTTTACGGGAAAACTACCTCTCATAAAGCCCTATATGGAGGGAATTCGTTATTGTTTTCTCGGTGTCAATCTAAATACCAATTTACGTCGAAATCTGCGTTTCCGGCACCACATTGTAAGTCCTTGTAAGGTCTATATCTATTCCTTTGTTTCATAACCTCAAAGATAAGGATAATGCAAGATAAAAGATACTGGTTCGACTTCCTCTGACATGATCGCCGACACTCTCGTCTAAGGAGATCTAAGCTCTCTCAATCAAAGGTGGAAGCATCGATAAAATTCTCAGAAGTCATTTAACCCCCTCCAGAGAATGCAGTCTTCAGATTGTCAAGCAGCTTTCACGATGGCTAAAGCCAATTGTTTACAGAGCCATAATATTAGAAAGGATCAGAGAGTGACATCAAAGAAGTTGTAAATACTTGAGAATACTTGTGAATGCCCGAAATTCTTGAGAATGTAAGACTGGTTAGTTACTGAGGAAATATTTTGCTAAAGATTCATTTAGGAATCGGAAAATTTTTAACAGGAGTGCTCCATTTATCTTAGTAATTTCAATAAAACCTAGTGCGGAGATATAACTTGAGAATAGTAATAGAAAAGCGAAAGGAGTTTTTTAATTACACTTAATTAAACGCCTGTTAAGATAATCTCCTCTTTATTTAAAAGAACGAAATAAAACAAGGAAGTGATTTGTCTTCAGACTTATTTGACTTAAGTTTTACTTACCTATCACAAAATTATGTTTTGATTTCGTTTTTCAATCACTACCTTGGATCTTATGCGAATTCATATTATTCTCATTGAATATTATTATCACTAGTACTTGTCTAAATGTTTTGCAATTTTATTCCGATACTCTTCTTCCTGGGACTTGAAATGGATTCCTTCCAATTTTACATGCAAGGGGACATCTATGAGATTATCAAAAATAAAATGTCTTTCATGTAAGCCTCCGGATTGCAAGTGAGTAACGCGTTCATCTTTGGTGATAGCGGTCGTGGGTTCGATTTCCAGTGGGAACTCACATGTGCAAAATGACCAAAGCTGTCGAAGAACCTTCAGGAAAAGTAAAAGTAAAGTGATATGTGTGATTCAGTCACTTATTTGCAAAAGAATACGCATATCCTTGGTACATACATTCCTATAATAATTTACAGAATTAGTGGTCCGATATTTATTTCACAGGTTAAATTAATAACTGCGTTTCAAATCTTACGTAAAGCGAAGAAAGGAGAGAGAATCGAAAGTAACACGCAATTACGAGAAGTAAAACAGTATGACGCATTCTGCGTTCTCGTAAATTGTCAACGACCGCTACCATACATCAGCTGATTCCAGGGAACACGAAATTCTTATGCAACTTCCAAAAAGGGAGATTATCCACCCCGAACACTTCTTCGCGGAATCAAATTGCGACTGTGCGGCTATATTTCAAATGCCTCCGCACTTGAGAATGTTTTCCTTCTTGGTGCGAATATTTTTTTAAAAAGAGAAGTTTTGTGATATTTCGTTAAACGTGAGAGAGTGTTATTTGTACAGGGTCGTTTAAAAGCCGTTTAATGTATTTTCAGCCATTTTGATCGCTATTGCGTCCAAACCAACCTGTTATCCTTTTTAATCACTTGGCTTAATATACGTACATTGAACACACATCTGCTAGCATTTTGTTTTTCTGAAAATATATTTCTGTTATTTATTTTTTTTTGTCTCTGTCGGGTATGTTCAGTCATTTATTCACATATAAATAATTTTTTGCTCTCGTAGTTGAGAAATACGGAAAAGATATGGAGGTTATTAAGTAGATTGCAAACTGTTCGAACAATTTTAGTTTATCTACTTAAATTACACGATTGATTACATCAATAATAGTAGAATATTTAGCCAATTTTGTGCCGGAATTTGATTGTTGGCATGATACCTCCTCCTACTCAATGCTATTGTTTTTCGCAAATTTATGTTGGATTCACACCACTCGAACTTATTTTGTCAATGTAATACATAAGGTGAAATCGTAACGAATAAATATTCTTCACTGAAGTAGGCGAGGTGTTGTGGTAATCCATAATGGAAATAATTATGGAAAAATTGTTGTACTTTTACCACAATATTTTATTAATAAGAACACACGACCGGTTTCGACGATTAATCGTCATCCTCTGGTATATATATNACACACACACACACACGCACACACACTCACATATATATATATATATATAATAAATATTCATTGCACTTAGGGTCGCAGACATCTCCAGTCTGTCTCTCTTTTATGACAAAGAATATCTTTATTGACTTTTCCATTATCGCAACGATGGATTTTTTTGAATCCTTTCGATCGCTTTACTTCATTTTAAAGTGTAAATTCAATTTCTTTCAGGTGAACCACCTGTGACTTCGTAATCAGTAAGAGACGTGAAGTTGATTGATGATATGTGATAATATTTTTAAGCTGATTTTGCTAAGTTTTAATTCGGCTTCAGCTAATAATCATTCTCATGCCCCACTTTATAACATTTAATCGTTTAAGTATATGCACGCCAAACAAATTGCTATAAAATCCAAAATCGTTGACCTGAGAAAAATTTTTTCGCTCCTTCCTTCCCCTCAGAAATCACCTAAATATTCCAAAATCCGTTTTGAGACAGTAAAGTAGAAAAAACTTTCAACTTGATCGTGAGCTGACTGAGTTGGGTTTGCATTTCAATACTTGAATGTGTTCGGATACGAGAAAGTAGCATTACTTCGGTAGTGACACGAGCTCCATTTGACTTAAGCAAATTGGAAGTGGTCGCCTTAACCACTGGATGAGTAACTCCAAGGAGGAGAAACATAGGAAGGGGCAACGAACTCAAGACCTCCGCCTCCGACCCTTCCTCTTGTCGCCCCCCTGTCCTCCGTGTATAAAACACCTGAAATTTCGGTAAGAACTTCATTTCTGATCGGACCGTTACTCTGCTTGGATACGCTGCCTCGGGAAAACTACGTCTAAAACCGCGGAACTGGACTTCGATGGAATACTGCTAGCAATATATAAGGTACGTCTTCGCTTTATTGATGGTATTTTTAATTTTAGGTTATCTGAATTGATTTCTAATTCTTTTCGGTTAAATTGCAATTTATTATGCATGTGTATTAGCTGTAACTGTCATGCTGCTATGACCACGTCAAGCACAAATTACACAGACTTTCATGAAGTGAACTTCGAAGATTCCACGCTAGGAAATTAGCTCACTAAAACTTCGTCCAGTCAGAGGGTAACCAGTGTGCTGTGCTGCTGAGAAGGAAAACTGGAGATGTTGGTGAACTCAAAATATTCAGTGTTTCTGCTAGCAATAGACCAGGTATGAGGCTTGCTTGTTTTAAATTGGAGAATTTTTTTGTTGGCCGAGCTTTGGGGTTTGTCCATCTTTAGTAGGAAGATTCCTGGAATCAAATTAATTTATTTCCTGACAGGATTTTGAATTTGTGGTCGAAGACTGCTGGTTTCTTTGATTTGAGTATTCTAAAAAATAACTGCTATTCCATTAAAATAACTTTTCTCATATTCAACAGTGAAGTTTATTTTTTAGTGGAAGTGTGAACATTTGATCTCTTTTAAACTCTTAATTCTTTTCCATATTTTTTAAATATTTAGATTAAGGTTCAGTTGAATTCTATATAATCTGAGCTGTTGTGCATAAATCTTGATTTATTCTTCCACTGTTCGAAACTTTGAATACAAACTACTGTTTTAGCTTACAGGTCGCGAACCCACATAGAATGCTGCGGAAGGTTTCTATAAAACTGGATTATCGGTTCGCGATTAAAGAAGCTCTACAAATGCTGTCTAATGACTTCTGATCATCTCTATTTCAACCAACCTCTCATTTGAAGAAAGGAGTTAAGGAGTGGTTAATGTCCGATATGCTGTCTTGTAGATGGAAGGTAAGAAAAAGCAAAGTTTATTTATGTCGCTCTTCAGAATTTGGTCAGTCTTACACTGTTTACTGTTTAAAATTTGTTTCCCTGTCAGCCGCCTTTATCACACTTAGTATAGTACTTTCAGTTAAATTTAAATATTGATGGCTGTATATGTAGACGTTCATTTCAGTCTAAAGTTTAAATTTTAAAGGAATAACAAGTGTGAAAAATAGCGACATGACTGGGACTCGACCCAAGGTTTACATTTTAAATACCATTATAAATGGGATTTTAAACCTTGATGTGTTATTGGGCAATACTATCTAAAAAAAATTTGCAAGGAAGTAAATTTTTAATCACCGTTGAATTTAATTGAATTTTACAATGGGACTTCCGCTCCTTCATATTTCAGTTTTCGCGTAGCTCTATCGGCGATCGGTCGAACTGGAACTTTTCCGTTCTCCGCAATTTACTAAAATCGAGCTGAATCTTAATTTTATTAGTTATAATCGCATAAACTAAACTCCTTTTGCGATATCCGCTCCGCAGAGATAATTGGTTTGTGGAAATATTGTATTCAGAATGCGATCACAAACTTGTTGCTGCTAATTCGCTCCAAGTAATATTCATTTCATTTAAGTCATTGATCAGTTTTAATATATTAAGGGTTTTTTACCACTTTGATCGAAAAATATATATTAGCTTTAAGAATTTATCTGGATCGTGACTTTGTCAGGGTCTGACGCAGAAGAATAAAGCATCGGAAAGACTTAACGATAGTCGTGAATCGTAACGTGAAGCAGAGGGGCGCAATGAAATTAAGGAGCTTCGGCATTAAATTCATTCTCTCGATCTGTTTCGTAAATTCGGTCATAGACAGGAAGTCGGTTAAAAAGTATCCGGAGTGAGGGAATAAATTAAGCGGAAATACATCTGAACGGGAGTGGAGACAGGTTATCGAAAATAGTATTCGCAGTTCATTTTTGTTATGTTTATTGTGCAATAATTGAAATTAAATGAAATTTTGTTTCAATATTTGGAATATCTTTAAAAATTTCTCTAGCATTAAACCGGAAACTGAATAGCTTCAATTTTACATTACAATTCCCATAAAACTTCGTAGTAATTTCGTTACGTCGAAATTGATATTTTGGTCTAGAAACAGCTGCAATTACGAATGCAGATTGAAATTCCTGCCTTCGGAACAGCCGGCCTCCCTGATTTGTTCCTCCAACCACATCTAGGATACAGAAGGCCTAACAAAGGCTGTCGGAGTTTGTCTTCGTCTGCAAGCAACATTCTTTCCATTACGTCCAGCTGCTTAGCAGTTATCTACAGCAAAACCATCTTATTATGAAGATTCATCCGACGAGATTCGGTTACCGAAAGGATAAAGGAGTGATGCTGCTTCAGATCTTCACCGCTGTCCAGATGTGATTAGCCGTATACCTGTAGAGCTCTAGAAGGATACTCCTCGATTCACTGCAACGTCGCAAGCACTGCGGAAGGTGTATTCAAGACTTCTACCAATGGAAGGTGAGCGGTGTCACGGAAAGAGTCCAGGAAGAAGAGTTCGGCGAAAGGTAGGTGCAGTTTTATTAATTCTCGTAATGCATGCAATTTCTATACAGTTGATGCGAATGTTAAGAATAAATATTTGTGAAAAATTAAGACTATTAAAAATCATTGGCAGTGAAATCTGTGGCAGTGAAATCCGTGGCAGTCTAAATCAGTGAAGCCTATCGCGGCAGTAAAAACAATTTTACTTTTGAAAACTTAAGTACTGTAATGAAATGAAATTTCGTTTGATTACTTTGAATATTAAAATTCTCTAGCATTAAACTGCAAACTGAATAGCTTTCATTTAAAATTAAGATTTCCATAATATTTTGTAGTAAGAGGCGTGGGTGTGAATTGGACGGAAGAAGCGGAAAAACAGACGAGGAAAGTCTATTTTAAATATACGCCCCAGACGACGAAAAGTCCCCAAAGTTGACGCTCGGACGCGAAATTCAGATAAAATGTCATTTACGAATTCTGGTGCGACCTTCCCATTTGCACGCCTTTACATTAATGAGATCGCGTCTTGAAATAACTTGCTTGCCGGTTAAAAAATAATCCGATAATTTTTTCTATTACTCTTAATTTAGTTACATCCAAATTAATGTTATTTTGGTCTCTTAGCAACAGCTGCAATTACGAATGCAGATTGGAATTCCAGTCTTCGGAACTGCCGGACTCTGCCACCCAAAGTTGTTCATCCAACCACATCCAGACATTCGGGTACAGAAGGCCTAACAAAGACTGTCAGCGTGCCTTCGTCTGCAAGAAACGTTCTCTCCACTTCATCCAGCTGCTTAGCAGTTATTTACAGCAAAACCATCTTATTATGAAGGTACATCAAACGAGATTCGGTGCTACAGCTGTTCCCGAAAGGATAAAGGAGTGATGATTCTTCAGATCTTCACCGCTGTCCAGATGTGATTAGCCGTATACCTCTTCTTTGACGTGGAGTCAGGGGAAGATTTGCATGCTGTAACTACTCGCAGGAAGGAGAAACTAGTGCTTCGTAATTCTTCGCATTCGCAAAGCTGAAAGGATCCTCCTCGCTTCACTTCAACGTCTCAAGCACTGCAGAGCGAATATGCAAGACTTCTACCAATGGAAGGAGAGCGGTGTCACGGAAAGAGCCTAGGAAGAAGAGTTCGGCGAAAGGTAGGTGCAGTTTTATTAATTCTCGTAATGCATGCAATTTCTATAGAATTGATGAGAATGTTAAGAATAACTATTTGTGAAAAATTAAGCCTATTGAAAATCCTTGCAAATTTGCGAAAGAGATTTCGATACGGAAAATCCTATCCTGTTAAGAGGACTCGTTATTTTTAGGACTTGCTTATAACGAAGTAGGTGGTTAGTTTNTAACATTAAAGAATATCACTGAGACACTTACTCTATTATTATAAAATAAGATTGCAATTAAAGAGACTGAATACTTTAAAATCCTAGCAAAATAACTATTAATGTTTTCTTTCTGAAAATCTCATGTGATAAAGAGACGGTCACAACTTTCGGATTGTGGAAATTGGAAAATACTGTCCACGATAACAGGAGAGGTAAACTAATTTATTTTCTGCTCGGCATAGCTTGTCCATTTTCTTTTGTTACGGATATTAAGTTTGTTTAGTAAATATGAATCGTATGATCTTGCAGCAAAAATTTGTATCCATTTTTAGCAAGTTTCATCTCGTTCTTGACAATATAACGCAAAACTTTTTAAATTTGACTATCTGCGATTAACCTCTTCGGTATTTTAATCAACTTCAATTCTGAAAAAATGTTATTTTTCGCGATTTTTAACGGAGAGCTCTTTAAAATTTAATTTCCGAGAATTGATTCAGTNTTCCCGAAAGGATAAAGGAGTGATGCTGCTTCAGATCTTCACCGCTGTCCAGATGTGATTAACTGTATACCTGTAGAGCTCTTCTTTGACGTGGAGTCCGGGGAAGATTTGCATGCTGTAACTACTCGCAGGAAGGAGAAAGTGCTTCGTAATTCTTCGCATTCACAAAGCTGCAAGGATCCTCCTCGTTTATCTTCAACGTCTCAAGCACTGCGTAGTGAGTATTCAAGACATTCTACCAATGGAAGGAGAGCGGTGTCACGGAAAGAGCCCAGGAAGAAGTTCGGCGAAAGGTAGGAGCAATTTTATTAATTCTCGTAATGCATGCAATTTCTATAGGATTGATGAGAATGTTAAGAATAACTATTTGTGGAGAATTAAGCCTATTGAAAATCCTTGCAAATTTGAGAGATTTGGATACGGAAAATCTTACCCTATTAATTAAACGCGTTCTTTTTAAGACTTCCTTATAGAAAGTACGCAGTTTATTTTTCAGGGGAGAGTAAAGTGTAGGAAAAAGTCTTCCAAAAATTAGCACCTACTCCTTATGTGCGGTACTTAGGTTCAATTTAGTGTTAAATAA